>CAUYLG010028951.1:0-25045 GCA_963573385.1 Cacajao melanocephalus
GGTCAAAAGCCATGGCCAGCAGCAGGCCTGTCTCCACAGCTGTGGCTAAGTGAACAAAAAACATCTGAGTGAAACAAGCATTAAAGCTGATGGAGCTGTCTCCTGAGCAGAAGATGCTCACCATCTTGGGTACCACTGAGGAAGCCATAACCATGTCCACAGCAGCCAGAACACACAGAAAGCAATACATGGGCTCATGTAGAGTAGAATTCATCCAGATTGCAGTCACGATGAGGGTGTTTCCTAACAGGGCTATGATGTACATGGTGCTCAATGAGATAGCCAGCCAAAGATGTGAAGATTGCAGTCCTGGGATACCCACAAGGATGAAGGAGGCAGGGGTTTCCATTGTGTGGTTGTAGGCTGGACCCAGCATCACAAGTGAGACTTCTTTCCTGTTAATACAAAAATGATGTACAAGAAGAATGCAGTCCTGTAAGATTTGTTGATAGATGTGATGCTGGGAAAACCTAGGGATATTCTCAGCTTGGTGGTAATGTCAAGATAAAAAATGTGGCATCTGACAAAACTATCCTGTGCCACTTTCTTCCTTCTTAATATTCTTGCCTTACAAATTTTTATTCATTTTTCATGGATCAGTTCATGGCTTACCTCCTTTGGAAAGCCTTTTCTGCTTTCTTTCTTCCCCGTTCCATACCCTTTCTTCTGAGCTTTCATGCAATCCATCGTGACCTCAGAGAGACTAAACTGATCATTGTAATGCTCTCCCTGGACTTTATCATATGCACTTGGGTGTGTGTCTCTTGTTTATGATCTTATACCAAGGGTATAATCCATAACTGTGGTCACAAGTCTACTAAAAGAAGTCTATTAATGTATATTTATTACAGTAAATTTGCCACAGAATCAAGGATAAACATAGAAATGAATCTGTCCTTCATCTCTGTGTGCTCAGTTACTAATTGTATAAACAAAAACTTCCTGAGATCAAACATACCATATTTTTTATACTTGATACAATACCTATAAAAAATATGAAGGAAGTGTCCTTGTGGTTGAAGAATACATGAATGAATTGGGAAAAATAAGGTCATGAGAGAACAACATAGTCACCTTCCATAGGAGATAATAAACTATCTGGAAATCTTTACCTTATCTAAACTTTGTTCTGAGTATCCTACTCACTTAGGTTCAATTAATAAATTAAATTACTACCAAGAAAACCTTGGGACTACCTTATAGATAAACTTTCCCCAATAAGCTTTTATGATTTTTCAATCAGCTAACTCCTTTTTTCCTGATAAACTACCAAAACATTCCAGGCAACAAGAAAGCTTTATCTTTTGGAATGTTAACTACTTCATTATGAACATAGCATTGCTAGTGCTGTGTTAAAAAGTATAGTATTCATAATCTGAGTATATTTCTCCATTTGTAAAACAGAACAAATATCCCTTCCATGCAATACAGTTTGTATAACTTAACGCAGTTACTTTAATATTTTATCCAAGATCATGTATCCAGTTGTGATAAATTTGAGGTTCAAATCCAGTCTTTCCAGCTGTGACTCCCAGGTGTCCATCCAGCCCAATATAGATAGTCAAGAAAACTGTGAGTCCTGACAAAACAACATTATAGGCTTCACTCATCCAGGTCTGATAAGACAAAGAGAACTACTGCTGTGCACAGGCAGCAGCTGAGCTCCACCATTTGTTGATCTCTGTTTATTGCTGCATTCACTATCCATTGCCACTTTCAGGTGTTACCATATTGTACCATGTGTAATAACCTGGCTGGAGAACCCGAAATACAAGTGGTCAGCCTAAACTACCATTACATTCTGTGTGACAGCCCTTTAGTTACTTTCTCCTTAGGATGATTGGTTTCCATGATTTCATATGGTGTTTGGTCATAGGCACATTTTCCCAGCCATGTGAGAATACTCCTTGCAAGGGGCACTACTTCTTATAATAGTAACATTCAGCTTTGGGAGACATTGGTTGATCTTTGTGGAACCCCTAGGTTTTCTTCCTCAGAATACAGCATACAAATCCTGCATACTTTCATGTACCACACTCAAAATGTGGTACTGATCCTACATCATCAAGAGGCAGGATAGCAAAGAGGAAAAAGTACTGGTTCTAGATTCATACCCCTAGACTTAAAAATCCACTCTGTCAGCCTGGCACAGTGGCTCACGCCTGCAATCCCAGCACTTTGGGAGGCCGAGGTGGGCAAATCATGGAGCCAGGAGTTCGAGACCAGCCTGGCCAACATAGTGAAACCCCATCTCTACTAAAAATACACAAAATTAGTTGGGCATGGTGGCAGGCACCTGTAATCCCAGCTACTCAGGAGGCTGAGGCACAAGAATTATTTGAACCCAAGAGGAAGAGATTGCAGTGAGCTGAAATCGCACCACTGCACTCCAGCTAGGGCAACAATGTGAGACTGTCTCAAAGAAAATAAAAAGAAAGCCTAAGAGGGACTCCACTTCTGCTATCATATAACAACTCTTGCCAAACTGAATTCAGATTAAGGATGGAGTGGAGGAAGGTATGACAAATATTTCTTTTTCAGGCTAAATTGCTACTTCAACTCTTTTTCCTATTGCTGTTAGATCATTTTACTTCCTAGAGAAATGGACATGTAGGTTGGTCACAAACCTGGACTCTGGATGCCAAGAATGGACTAGAATATGTTAAGGACATGTGATCTCTTTTCTCAAACCCTTTACTTTGTATCTCTCAAGGCCTCAGCCTAGTAGTTCACCATATCAATTGTGTGATTTCTGTTGACATCACAGTAGTCATATATAGCCCAAGAACTATCTTAGGTGTTCAGGCATTCTTAAATGATGTGTGTTTATTTGCCACGCCTCAAGACTAGCTTGCTTTATCTATTACTTCCTGCGTCTCTCCTGAATAAAGTGTTTCCATAGTAAGAATCTGCCATATATCTACCCTTGTATACTGTCTCTAATTTCCCCTTTTTAAGTTCTCATTAGGGGCATCACTTCTACCTGAGCGATGAGATAGATCAGATTAATGGAATTCTATGCACAGAATCCCATCTACTACAGTAGACATTTTCTCTGTTAGCCAAGCACTAGAGGAAAATTTACCAGGTTCTCAATCCTAACCAAAAGACCTATGCTTGCCCCTTCAATTAACCTCCTGGAGAGCCTAGCACTGATTTGCTCTACACCCAGGTGCCAATAACAGCTGTGATAGGAGTCCTCTGTTTTCTGAAAAGCCAAATTTCTGGGACATGATTACAAACTGTGGTCTGTATAAAACAAATAAACCTACAACAAGAAGAAAGTCCCTGAGTTTAAGAAATGCTATATCATGGAACAGATTGAATAGAGTAGTGAGCTCCACATCACAGTCAGTTTGCAGGAGCTTACTATAAACTGCTGAAACACTCACTGGGTGAGACATCTTCAGTGATGGATCACAAGAAGATGAGGGAAAGCTTTTGAAGTAGAATGATAGTGAAGAGTGAAAGGAAAATTCAGGATATGCTTGAGACTGCCACAAGTGTTCTGGATGCCACAAACTCAGCCTTGTGCATTATTGTATAAAGGACTGCAGAAAGTTTGGGGATCCAAACTGCCTCTTCCCAACTCATCTCTGATCCAGGATATTCCTCCCCTGGCTGCCCTGTGTAAATTTACCTTTCTTCAAGAGGCAGCCTCAGCTGATGCTTGCTCCATCCCTCCTCTCGCCAGCCTGGAAACTAACTGGGAATACCTTTCATGCCCTTAAGAGTGCTTTTTTTTTTTTTAATCTTCATTTACTTTTCTTCTTGATTAGCACCACTAGAGATTTAATTATTAGTAATCTTTTAAAAAAACAGGATATTTGATTTTGTTGGCTTTTTTTTTTAAGTATATATTTTACTCAATGTATTCATACTGAAAATGTCTTGGCTGAGATCAAATGTGATCTCCATCAAGGATCTGTTGCCAATCCAGTGACTCTTTTTCTTTCTATTTTACCAAAACATCTCACACAACTGTCTGTTCCTTCATTTTTTATTTTATTTTTGAAACATTATGGACATACTGGAAAATGCAAAAATCTCAAGTGTTCCATTAGATGAATAATTACAATGTGAACACATGAACATACCTATGTAGACACAAATCAAGATATACTTACTCTTGCTCTCTGGCTGTTAAGGCAAATTGTTCAGAATGCTCTGTCCAAGCTCTCCTAAGACATAGTTCTAGCCCTGCACCTACCTTTGTTTTCACATTCACATGCAGACCTGGAGGGCCTATCACTGAAAAGTAGCTTTAAAAAGCCCAGCCAGGCACAGTGGCTTAGCCTGTAATCCTAGCACTTTGGGAGGCCAAGGCAGGCAGATTGCCTGAGCTCAGGAGTTCAAGACCAGCCTGGACAACATGGCAAAAACCCCGTCTCTACTAAAAATACAAAAAAGTAGCTGGGTGTGGTGGTGGGTGCCTGTAGTCCCAGCTACTCAGGGGGCTGAGGCACAAGAATTGCTTGAATCCATAAGGCAGAGGTTGCTGTGAGCCAAGATCATGCCACTGCACTCCAACCTGGGTGACAGAATGGAGATGCCATCTCAAAACAAAAAAAAGGAAAAAGAAAAATAAACAGTTGCTTAATGTCAGTAATTCACGATTTACAAAGCACAAGACCAGTGACGATTTTTCATTTCTATTAAAAAGAGTGGGAAGTACATAATTCAAGTTGAAATTGCCTTAAAGGTAAAATAAAGAATGCATAACTCATTTGAATGGAGCCTTTCCATTTATGACAACTGCGTGCCTCTTCCTGAGTATCTCCACTGTCCAACTAAGCGTACTCCCAGTCACCTCTACTGCCTGGCTTCTTTTCTTATAAGTCTTGGTCCCTGAAAACTGTTACTCCACCAACTCTAGATTGGACTTACCCTTTCCTCTCTCTGCTTTAAAGCAAAGTAATCATGTGTCCATTCCGTCTCCACCTCTCTCATCCAAACATCATTTCCATAAGTTGTTGATATCAGCAGATATACCACTAGACCTAGCCAGCTCTGTATAGGAGGTATGAGAGCTTGTAACTTTCATTCTGGGGTGACCCAGCATTGACGTCAGGTCTTCAGCCCAACATTTGATCTCTATCAGCTCAACACCTGATTCCCAGATCAGTTACCTACATCCCTGGAGTTTTCTCTATTCAACTTTCCCTGATGGGTTGATGCCTGGTAGTCCACATTTATTTTACTCAAAAGAAGAAGGATTTGTACAGGACTCTTCAAGAGGAGCAGGAAGAATGACATGAAATCAATGAACAATGGAGAGTCTCTGAGAGTATTTTCTTTTCCAAAGACTTTCCATTGGGAGCTCTCTTTTCCCTCTGGATACTCAATCATCCAGCCTGGTCCCTGGGCACCTACCTTCCCTTGGCCTCTGCCCAGCAGCTAAGCACTGCAACTCCTCCAGAGACTGGTTTTTCTTTGTACTCTGGCCCCTAGGGCTTTCCAGATTGCAGAAGGAGGCAGATGCTTAGTGGATAGAGAGTTCTTGTTCCTTCAAGTTCTAGAGGTTACCTGAAAATTAGACCAAGAGTATAGAGTGCATCTTGAAGGAAAAAAAGAATATCCAATATTGGTAGGATTTGTGAAAGCTCACTATGTGCCAAGCATCCTAATAAATGCTTATCAAAAATTATCTCAGTTTTCAGAACCTCTGAAGTAGCTGCCATCATTGCATTGACATCTTATAGATGAAGCTAAGGTTCATAAAAGTCACAAAGTTAGTAAGCCAGAGAGTTAAGATCTATAAGTCACTTTATTTTATTGTAAAACTATTCGCACTAATAGTGTACTTAATATCTCAAAATCCAGTTCACTCTTCCTCAGTTCTGCCTGAGGACTCAGGGTAGGTTTTGCTAGTTAAATATTTCCCATGATACTATTATAATGTCCTGTTGAATGGTTAAGGGAAACAGGATGTTGGGGAGAGCAAGGAAGATGAGCTTTTCAAACTGGAGATAGGACATGTGCCTGAGCACAAAGGTATGAGAAAGGAAATGGTCTCCAAATAGATAATAAACCAGAGGTGGTACAGTCAGGGGACTTCAAAAGGAATGAAAGAGGCTAGAGGAGTGCATGGGGCCATGTTTTAAAGGTTATGACTTCTGCCTGGGCATCATCTTTGAGAAGACATAAAGTTAAGAGAAAGAAGTCAACAGGAACAAGATATAAAGTTTATTGCATTTTTTAATGGCAAAGAATATATAAATATTTGGAAATACAAAAAATCAGGAGACAATGCTGCATATTTCCAGTTTGCCCAATCCTCAGTGGAGACATAGGTATTTATTAAGAGAATGATGAGAGGCCATTTGTTGTATTATCTTGAGGGGTGGTGAGAGGGAGTGGGAAGGAGCTTTGTGCCTTCTTCAGCCTAAACTAGCACATGCCTAAAGACCAGGTGGACTTCACTTTAACATCTAATAGAAGACCCATTCTTCAAACCTGAAAAACAACTAGTCCTACCAACACCTGCTTAGTGTTTTAAACAAAGCATCCTGTTTCCTGTTTCCTGTAGTATCATTCAGAGAGCAGGCCAGAACGTAAACATCAACTAGCATATTGAATATTGATAAGTGAACTATCAAATGCAGAAGGCAATTAAGATACGATTTAAGCAGCCCCAGCATGAGATGAGTCAGCTAAACTGTGATACTCTCTGCTAAGATTCAACCTGTTCCTACTGAAGCGTTCAGAGCAGTAGTGGATCCTCACAAACAGGTGGTGGTCTTAAACTCACTTTGCCATTCTCAATCCCATGGCAGAAGACTTCCAAATAGAAATATTCCAAAAAGGACAAAGACCTAAGATAACAGAATAATGACACAAGAGAAGGTATTCTATGTGGAAGCAAGAGCTTTCACATCTTTGATTGTCCCCCATTTGTCATTATTTGCTCACAATCCTTGCCATTCAACCTTTATAACCCACATCATATGGAAGAAAGCCTAGGATTACATAAAACCAATCATTGAACAAAGCTGCCATAGCCTGTAAGATAACAGAAAAAGCATAGAAAAAGTTAAGGGTTGTATATCCAAAAATTGAGTAGAAATGTTTGATTTTGTGTCCAGGTAAAATTGCCTTCTTGTGTGCAAGATAATAAGGCTAAAGAAACTAAGCAATATTGGCGTAGGTCTTCAAACTTCAGAAAACAGTTCAATTCCTTCATATCTCCCTTTTCAAATCTCCACACTGTACTCCAACACAAGGGAGGCACTTAGAAATACATCAAAGCTCTGTCCTGAGGAACACACATGACATCTAAATCTAGTAACTTGGCTATTTACACGAGTGATGCAGAATCTTCAGGTCCTGAAAATCCCTTTCCCCAAGATTCCCCAGGAGACACCTGTAGTAGGTATCACAGATGAAACCCAGTGTTCCCCTTCTAGCATTCGTGCCCAGCATGTAAGCCCCTCTTCCTGAGTGGGACTGGACCTAATGTTTCACTTCTAATAAATAGAATTCTGCAAAAGTGATGAGATTTCACTGTCCAAATTAGTTATAAACACACAATGCTCTCCCTTTTACTCTGTCTTACTGCCTTTCTCACCCTTTCAGAGGTAACACAGTATTGATGGTTAACATCAATGACTGAACTTGGCAAAGAGTGTGCAAAAAAGAAAAACTAATCTTCTCACAAGAAATGACCCAAAAATACAAAATAAAATATTAGCAAATATTGGAATGGTTTAGAATAGGGACTTCTCAAATCTTAATATGTATACTTTTTACATCAGTGCTGTAGGAATCAGAGGTATGTTAAGCTCCAGAGAGAAGCCAAGGAAAATTTAGATGCTGAAGTTCTAGCTGATAAAGTGACATATAGGTCTATATTTAGTGACTCTAATGACTCCAACCTGTTTGGATCAGTTTTGTAGTCTTTTTAGAAGGAAATTTGCACTTAAAATATACTAGGACACACATTGGACAGCTGAAGAAAATATGCATAAAAGAAAGAGATGATATAGTCATGTGGATGGATTTTAGGGTATAGTGGAAATCTTTGCCTGCAGACATTGTAACCTCAGAAGTTATGTTGAGGCGATCTAGGGAGTAAGTCTATAATTCACTAGGCCAAAACTTTGTTCATATTTTCCACCTAGGCATAAAAGCATCAGGCTTGTGTGTGTACGTGTGTTTGTGTGTGCATGCATGGATGCATGCAAGTATTGATACACAAGTCCTATTTCAATCACATGGCCCTTTTTGCTTGAGCTAATTTTCACTAGAAAGAACCTTGCCATATTTTCCAAGGCAATAATTTCATTTTGGGCCATCAAGAGCCAGCCATAATACCACCTAATAAAAAAATCTACAAGATTCTAGTTACTTCTTCACAAAAGTATTTTTTATTACAGAAAATGCAGCCAAATTTTTCAAACAGCAGAATATCCTTAAAGATGGATCCGCTAGAGATCGATATTCAGATCAAGACATATCAATTATTTAAGGTCTTTGTCCTCCTGCCAGGGGAATCTATCACTTCCAACTCTCTACCTGTGTCCTTCTCTACAGCTTCCATTGCTAAAAAGCTAACCAATAAATACAAACACATTTTAGTGAACTTTAAATTTATTTTCCCAATTTGTTTCTGATATTTTAGTTCTAATAGTTTTCTATTATTTTATGCCTGAATCTTTTAAAAACCAGATTTGAGAAAGTGAATGTATTTTTAAGTCTGTTTACATTTCTTATTGACTTTTGTTTATTTTTTGTCCTCATTAGATTTTTAAATTATGTTTAATTTTATTCTGTTTTGTAATGTCTTAACAAACAAAAACTGCAATGGGAGAGTCCATTCTATCATCAGGAAAAGTCTGAGCATTTATTCCCTTCACCCACTGTAAGGTAGGATGAGTTTTGGTCAAGGAATAGGTCAAGGCAGATATCCAGGCCTGCATGAATCAGCAAATCTGTCACACAGGTGCACACTTCAACTGATTGTATAGACTGTGTAAGTACATACTTGGCTCTGAGCCGCTATTGTCTGTAAAAAGTATAAATGTCCTGCTAACACTGTACAGGGGCTTTTGAGGCTTGGCTCAGCTCAGCATGGCTCTTGTGCAGGCGCTGGTGCCCAGAGAAAGGGAGAGAGTCAAAGCTGTCCATCTTGCAGATGGACAGAAGGGAGCCACAGCATGGCTCACGCTGGTGCCCAGACAGAGAAAAAGTTAAGCTGCTGACCCTGAAGGCAAAGGAGAGCTGACCATGCAACTTCAGGCATGTGGGTGGCAGGAGCCACAGAGCCAGAGCAGACAGTTGAGATAAAGGTGGACAGTGTGAGAAAACTGTTAATAAGAACTGCTGCTGAATAAAATCATTTTTCACCTGCCTACAGCTCCCCAAGTGTTCTTTCTGCTCATCCACCCACTCCCCTCGGACTTCAGCATGGGCTAGACCCGAAACCTAATATCTGACATCCATGCTCAAGTCCTCTCTGAAGAGCTAATCAGGTATGAACTTTCCCCAGTAGTAAACTGCACTGCCCCACACAGATCCCCCTGGAAGCACTCATTACATCATAAGCTGGGAGTGTCAGCTGTTGAGGGTTCACGCCTACATTTCTTTCCAGGAATTACCTTCAGCCAAAGGGAGCTGTATTGCTAAATTAGCCACCCTCCATTTGCAATGATTGTATTTAATGACTAGTTGATGGTGAGTTTAAAGGCCTGACTCCCTTGCCTAACTCAGGACAAGTGTGCAGGACCATCTCCACTCCAGAGTTTCAAGTAAAATCAGCTGAGAAGTCTGATGAACCTGCATTGTAATTCATCTTCTCCCTCTACACAATTCTTCTTCCTTCACACCTTTGGAGACATTGTTTCTGAGCGTACTTTCTGATAAACTTTCAGCATGGAAAGGTCTCAAAGTCAAACTGACTAAGGAACCTACTTAAGACAGTTGATAGAGGAATGGCCCTAGAAGGTAGACTTTCAAGTGTGATTATAAGCTGGCAGGCTGGACCCAGAAGACTCTTTTCTAAGTTGTCCTGAACACAATTAGGGCAGGAGTGTCCTTACCATGCTAGACCATATCATTCCCTTTTTTACTTCTTTTGCTAGATTAAAAGATACTTTTTGATACAGAGAAAAAATTCACTGAAAGTTAACTAATACTGGTTATGTATCTTTCTTCCGAGTTGGTCCTAGATCTGATCATAGAATCTAGGGAGTGATGTGTATTTCACAACGTACAGAGTTCATTTTCTTTACTGTGAAATTTAAGATTCTAGCCCATGTCTGGCAGTTGCAACTTTTTTTTTCTTGTGAATCCTGATGTGAAATGTTGGAAGGTGAATTGTGATACTGTAATTACAGGTGGACACACTCTGGAGTCTCCCAATTTAAGAAATTAGCACCAGTTCTCAGCTGCCACTGTGCTTCCAGTTTGGTGGGTTCAGGAGGCTCCGTGGCTCCAGCCAATCAGGGCTTCAACTCTGACCAATGGCGTTCTCTCACCTGCTATTTAAGTTGAACTTCGGCTGCCTGTAGGCTCTGCAAGCCACTGAAGTGAGATGGGTGGGATCTGTGTAGTTTGGGTAGAGAGACTGGAAGACTTCTAAGTTTCTCCGTTCTATGGCTTTCTCTCCGCTTTTCTGTTTCTGCTTCCTCTAAGAGATAAGAAATTCCCCGCTGCTTTGCTGTAAGAGAGGCAAAATGAATAAGGCAACTAAGTTTAGTCCCATTTCCTTCCAACTCGTAATCCTACGACTCGCCCAGGAAGTCAAGACTCCGACAAGCTCAACATTCCTCACTTTCACTAATGAAACAGAGAAAATCGGCACTGAACCGAGAGATGCCTAGGGCTAGCGAAATACTAGAAATACTTCTTCCGGCAAAGCTCATCTTTCCTCTCTCCACTTTCTTCCTGTGGTTATTGTGGGGCAACTGGAATAACCCTAGAAACAGTTCCTAAAGAAGCCCTCCACTGAGAGGCTGGGATGGGAGAATTAACCCAGCTCTCACTGGTAAGGGTGTTTCTAACACGTGGGCTTAACGTCCCACACGACAGAAAACTACAAGGAAGATCTTCTGTAGTTGCTCAAGCTTCGCTTATAACTCAGGCACTGTCTCCTCTTAAAAACTGGCCGCGCAATTGCTGATAGGGAAGGTCGTGGGCTACTTTTCTACCAACTCAAAATATTCCCCATCAGAGAAGTTTGCTTATACATACCCCATTTTCTTAATGCCTTATTTTACAGCTTTCTTCTCTGAAGCTATCCAAATGTTCTTTCAGGAAGGACTCGGAATCCTACTTCACTTTGTAGGATGCTTGCCTCACCTGAGGCTTGTTTTTTCCCTAACAAAGCCTTTTTTTGGAACGTAAGAGTTCCATCATTATGACTTAAGTTTTCTTATTCTCTCTCTTCCCTCTTAATTGACTTTTCTGGTGGCTTAAGACTTGGAAGACGCTTTGGTGGTCATTTAGGTTCTGATTCTGCTTTTCTTCAAAGCAGGAGACCACAAGGCTAAGGAGTGACTCTTACTGGGAAGCGAATATATCCCTAGTGTCCTCATAGTCACTGTTCGTTGTTTCCTTTTTCTTTGCCCTTCAAGCTTACAACTTGGGCCGGTACAGTAGCTTACACCTGTAATTCTAGCACTTTAAGAAGCTGAGACGGGCAGATGATGAAGTCAAGAGATAGAGACCATTCTGCCCAACATGGTGAAACCCTGTATCTACTAAAAACACAAAAAATCAGCTGGGTATGACATCACATGCCTGTAGTCCAGCTACTCAGGCTGAGGCTGGAGGATCCCTTGATCCCAGGAGGCAGAGGTTGCAGTGAGCCGATATCACGCCACTGCACTTCAGCCTCGTAACGATGAGAGCAAGACACTCTGGAACAACAAATAGGTGTGGTGGTGGGAGTATGCAATCTCGGCTACTTGGGAGGCTGAGGCAGGAGAATCGCTTGAACCCGGGAGGCTGAGGTTGCAGTAGGCCGAAATGGTGCCATTACACTCCACTTTGGGCAAGAGCAAAACTGTCTCAAAAAAGCTTACAACTCAGTTATTTTTGTCCTCGTTGAAGTATGCCCCGTCCCTCTTACTATGTACTTCAGTTCCTAGATGTTTCAATCCTTGATTACTTGTTTGTTCAGGATCTCTTATGACCCCCAAATTCTAGAGAATTGATGACACCGTTACCTTGCTTTTCTTGTGGGACCTCAGACCCACAAGTTATTTTCCACACTTCATGTAGAACCTACAGATTTCTTGACCTCACTTTCTAATGGGATCTCTACTTTCTCAGCCTACAGTTGAGGGGTCTCCACTTAACCTTAATGCTCTCTGCTTTGAGAAACAAAACCTTTTGAAATATTTGTGGCTAGGGGATGGAATTAGACCAGTAAATGGGATTGTGATGCTGATCCTAGAAGTTTTTCTTCCCTCATCCTCGAGACATTTCTGCCCTCGGAAAGGAAGAGACCTGTTAGAGGAAGAAGTCATGAAAACATTGAGACCCTCGTTAATGGGTAAAACTTAAGTGTACACAGCTACATAAGCTAGAATGATGGACACTAGAGACTCAGAAGGGTGGGGAGAGGATCATGAGAAACTGGAACAATGTACACCATTCAGGTGATAACCGCTAAAGGCCCAGACCTCACCACTATCCACTAACAAAACTGTATAACTGTTAAACACAAGTGCCCTTCCTGTAAGGACTCAGTTGCCTATCTCGTAAAGGTTTCAAAGCATTTTCCTAGGGGTTGCATGAATAGCTACTTCTGCCTGAGGGCTGAGCTATATCTTTAATTCAGGAGCTCACAGATGTCTTTCATCGCTTACTGATTGTCGACCCAGCAAAGCTAACATCTTCACCTGTGGCTGCTTTTGTTTTGATGAGCTTGTCTTGATTCAGGGTAAAGACTCCCGTGTTTCTGATTGTGATGACTCATAATAAACATCTGAAAATATCCTCAAACTTCTGCAGAGCCCTCAACTTACATGAGGATGTGTTCATTCACCAGGGCAACTACCCACTAACAGTGCCATCTAGTGTGGTGTAATGGGTGGTAATGGTCACACCTTAGCAGAAAGCGATAAAAGGCCAAATGAAGATGAGGAAGGAGCTTTGCAACAAGGAAGACCATGATTTAGGGCACCATAGGTGTCTGGCCTTAAGGATGCTCTTCTAGGAATGCAGTGGTGCCCTGGGAGTAAGGAAGTACTGCCCAACCTAACATGTACTTTCAGCAGCTGATATCCAGATACAACAGCAGCCAGGGATGTCTGATACCCTTTTATAAAGGCACTAATTCTATTTACAAGAGTTCTACCAGTTACCTCCTGACGGCCCCACCTCCTAATACTTCACTCTGGTGACCAAGTCTCAACTTATGAGTTCTGAGGGTACATACACTCATAGCAGACATAAAAAGCATAAGCTTAAACGCTAATCACATGAATTGTTAATCTTTTTTACCCCACTTAAGAGGCAAACTTCCAAGTTGGAATAAACAAGACCCATCTCTCACATGACCTGTATATAAATCCAAAGGGTTGGAAAAACCTGTCATGCAAGTAGAGAAAAAAGTCAATTACGTCAGACAAAGCAGACATTAACAAAGGGCATTGTGTAATGATAAAGGGTTCTATTCTACAAGACTTAACTATCCTAGGTACATATGCACCCATATTTCTTTGAGGCTTTGTTCCTTTTCTTTAATCTTCACACCTTGTTTCAGTAAGGTGATCTTCAATCTCGCATCCTTCCTTCCACTTGGTTGATTTGGCTATTGATACTTGTGTATGCTACAGGAAGTTCTCATGCTGTTTCAGCTCCATCAGGTCACTTATGTTCCTCTCTAAACTGGTTATTTTAGTTAGCAGTTCTCATAACCTTTTATCAAGGTTCTTAGCTTCCTTGTATTGGGTTAGAAAATGCTGCTTTAGCTCAGGAGTTTGTTACTACCTATCTTCTGAAGCCCACTTCTGTCAATTCATCAATTGCATTCTGTCCAATTTTGTGCCCTTGCTGGAGAGGAGTTGTGATCATTTGGAAAAGAGGCATTCTGATTTTGTGGAATTCTCGGTGTTTTTGTGCTGGTTTTTCCTCACCTTCATGGGTTTATCTACCTTTGCTATTTGAGGCTGATGACCTTTACCTGGGGTTTTTGTGTGGGGATTCTCTTGATATTGCTTTATTTTCTCTAACAGTCGCCTCTTCAGGTATGTTGCCGTTTGCTGGAGGTCCACTCCGGATCCTGTTTGCTTAGGTATTACCAGTGGAATCTGCAGAAAGCAAAGATTACTGTCTGTTCCTTTGGCAGCTTCATCCCAGAGGGGCACGGGCCTAATGCCAGCCAGAACTCTCCTGTATGAGGCGCCTGTCCTTCCCTGTTGGGAGGTTTCTCCCAGTCAGGAGGCACGGGGGTCAGGGACCCACATGAGGCAGTCTGTTCCTTAGAGCTGGTGTGCTGTGCTGGGAGAATCCCCCTTGTCGGGCTGCTCTCTAGAGCTTGCAGACAGGAAAGAGTAGGTCCACTGAAGCTGCATCCACAGCTGCCCCTCCCTCCAGGTGCTCTGTCCCAGGGAGATGAGTTTTATCTGTAAGCCCTTGACTGAGGCTGTTGCCTTTCCTTTAGCAATACCCTGCCCAGTGAGGAGGAATCTAGAGAAGCAGTCTGGCCGGAGCAGTTTTGCCACATTCTCATGAATTTCCCCCAATCCAAACCTCCCAGTCTCCTTAGCACTCGGGAGAAAACTACCCAATGAAGCCTCAGTAATTGCAAATGTCTTTGCCCCAACCAAGCTGTACCTTCACAGGCCTACCCCAGACTGCTGTGCTGGCAGTGAGAATTTCAAGCCAGTAGTTCTTAGCTTGCTGGACTATGAACGTGGGACCCACTGAGCAAGACTACTTAGTCCCTGGCCTCGGCCCCCTTTCTAGGGAAGTGAACGGTTCTGTCTCGCTGGGGTTCCAGGCACCACTGGGGTATGAAGAAAACTGCAGAGCTAGCTAGGTGTCTGCCCAGTCGCCCAGTTTTGTGCTTGGAAACCCAGGGCCCTGTCGGTGTAGACACACAATGGAATCTTCTGATCTGTGGATTGCAAAAACTGGAAAAAGCTTAGTACCCAGGCCAGGTAGCACAGGCTCTGACAGCTTCCCTTGGCTGGGGGAGGGAGGGTACCCCAGCTCCTTGTACTTGTCAGGTGAAGCAATGCCCCCATGTTTTCTAGTGGGTTGCACCCACTACCTAACCAGTCCCAATGAGATGAACTGCGTACCTCAGTTGGAAATGCAGAAATCGCCCTCCTTTTGCATTGGTCTCTCTGGAAGCCACAGACTGGATCTGTTTCTATTCGGCCATCTTGGCCCCCACCCTCCCTTTTTTTAAATTTCAAACTTATTTCCTTGCCTCGTGAGAGAGCATTCTAAAAGCAGTGTAGCCAGCATACAATCTGCTGCAGAACATTGAGTAACCTTTCAAAAAATCACAGGGCAGAGAATGGGATGGGCAATTGTTGGAAAGAGTCCAATAAAGCAGGAATCCAATTTGGTTCCCACCATGGCCTAATCAGTTTAGGAAGTCCATGTGAATTACAACAATGGAATGGAAACATTTCAGTTGATACTTTCATATACTTGCTTTGGTAACCTCCAAAAAGCATCACAAATCCCAATAGTCACAAAAATTAACATGTTTCAAGTTAAGATTGTTAAACCTATTGAGAGACCAATTTGAATTACTGCATATGCTACCTTGGATTATTCTGAAGATAATTTGCTATTAAAACATTTGAAGGTAGTTTTCAAGTTTACTATGTCATAGATGGTGATTCAAAAAAACGAAAGTGACAGATTTTGCAGGCATTCAATAAGTGTAGACTTGAAGAATGAATAGATGAGTGGATGCATAAAGAGCCGTAAAACTTTATCCATTGAATCTGGTGAAGAAATAGTTTCTAGTGGGAGATAAAGCCTAAAACCTAACACATAATCTCACAAGGATGTATTCCTGATAGCATCATAATAGCTTATTGAAGCAGCTGAAGCAATAAACATTTACATACTTAAATGCATGAGAAACCTTAGGCTCACAAAAATATACATGTTTTAAAATGGAAATCTGAGGCACACGAAATACTAAAACAAGTCAATGAATTACTCCATTTTACATTTCAGTAAGCAGAAATACACTTCTACATGATGGTCTATGAATGGACGTTTTGTTTACAATCTCTTCATATTCCTTGGATTAGTCAAAATCTCAAACTTTGCACCCTATTTTAATGCACACTCCAATGAGTATTTGAGTCTGCTGGAACTGTTTGCTTTTGCACCAAAACTGTTAGTGGTTGTGGGTTTCTTATGGCATTTTCAAGGGAGAAACACCATTAGGTTTATCCATACTCCCCAGGAATCTGACACTTCAAATGTACAGCACCTCTGAACCTTAACAGAATCAAGTATTTGACTGAAAGTTCTATATTCTAAACAAGTTGTTTGGGTAATCCTCTTGGTTTTGCAATAAAATAAGTCAAAGGAAAAATAGAGATGACTAAAATAAACTTAATGCCTGTTTTTCCTGTTACCTAGAACATAGGCAGTTACCAGAAAAGATGAGTTCTCATTTTCCCAACTCTAATATGCTAAGATAAATAAGTTAGCTTTTAATGGACAAAGTTATGTTCATATTACCATTCCTCTTGTTTGACTTGGGGTGGCATTTGATGATAGTCGGGAATTTGTTTTCAAAGTATTTTGACAAAAATTTAATTTTCTAATTCTATATCAGACTCCAGTACAAATGTCTACTTAACTCTTGTATTTTATTACTTTGAGACATTAGAAGTATGTGATTCTTCTGAAACCTATCCTGTCCCATCTCCTTTTGGAAACACTTCTCGTAGATTAGGCTGAGAGAGGTGGTATGAAATGAAACTGAGGTTGTTCAAAAAGTCAAAAGACCACACTTGCCTAGTTCCAAAGAAAATGTTAATATTGGTGATATGCTTCCTGGTTCCATAATTCTCATATACTGTAAGCTGCTAATATTTGAATGTGAAATAACACAGTAAAAACCAAATACATGATTAGAACACATACTGCAGTTAATATAGAACTCTATACAGAAGGATAAATGATTTCTGTTGTATGCAAATATGCACTAACAATAGAAAATAGGATTCTTATATTCAAGTTACTTTTAAAAATGGAAAGTGCTTAAGTTCTGGGGTACATGTGCAGATTTTGCAGGATTGTTACAAAGCTATACACATGACATGGATATTTGCTGCCTCCATCACCCCATCACCTACATTAGGTATTTCTCCTAATGTTACCTCTCCCCAATCTCCCCACTCACTGCTATCCCTCCCCTAGCCCCCCACCTCATTGTGTGATGTTCCCCTCCCTGTGTCCATGTGTTCTCATTGTTCAATACCCACTTATGAGAGAACAGTGTTTGGTTTTCTGTTCTTGTGTAAGTTTGCTGAGAATGTTTTCTAGTTACATCCATGTCCTTGCAAAGGACATGAACTCATCCTTTTTTATGGCTGCATAGTATTCCATAGTGCATATGTACCACATTTTCTTTATCCAGTCTATCTTTGATGGGTATTTGGGTTGGTTCCAAGTCTTTGCTATTGTAAACAGTGCTACAATGAACATATGTGTGCATGTGTCTTTACAATAGATCCATTTATAATACTTAGGGTGTATACCCAGTTAATGGGATTGTGGGGTCAAATGGTATTTGTTTCCAGATCCTTAAATTGCCACTGTCTTCCACAATGGTTGAACTAATTTACGTTCCCACCAACAGTGTAAAAGCATTGCTATTTCTCCACATTCTCCAGCATCTGTTGTCTCCAGATTTTAATGATCGCCATTGTAACTGGTGTGAGCTGGTATCTCAGTGTGGTTTTGATTTGCATTTCTCAAATGTCCAGTGATGAACATTTTCATGTTTGTTGGCCACATAAATGTCTTTTGAAAAGTGTCTGTTTATCTTTTACCCACTTTTGGATGGGATGGGTTGTTTCTCATATATTTTAGTTCTTAGTAGATTCTGAGTATTAGCCCTTTGTCAGATGGGTAGCTTGCAAAAATTTTTTCCCACTCTGTTGCCAGTTCACTCTAATGATTCTTTTGCTAAGCAGCAGCTCTTAAGTTTAATTAATCCCATTTGTCTATTTTGGCTTTTGTTGCCAATGCTTTTGGTGTTTTAGTCATGAAGTCCTTGCCTATGCCTATGTCCTGAATGATATTGCCTAGGTTTTTTTCTAGGGTTTTTATGGTGTTAGGTCTTATGTTTAAATCTTTAATCCATCTGGAGTTAATTTTTGTACAAGTTATAAGGAAGGTGTCCAGTTTCAGCTTTCTGCACATGGCTATCCAGTTTTCCCAACCCCACTTACTAAACAGGGAATCCTTTCCCCACTGCTTGTTTTTGTCTGGTTTGTCAAAGATCGGATGTTGTAGATGGTGTGGCATTGCTTCCAGGGCCTCTGCTCTGTTCCATTGGTCTATATCTGTTTTGGCATCATGCTACCTGACTTCAAACTATACTACAAGGTTACAGTAATCAAAACAGCAGGTACTGGAAAGTGCTTTCAATATATATTTACAATGTATGAACAGCCTCCATAACTAACAATCTTAAACATGAGAAACATCTTAAAAATCATCTCAGAAGTTTATTTCAAAAGTAGATGCTAATTTTCTAGCAATGATTGGAAGATGTTGGGACAATTGCAACACGAAATAATTCAGCTTATTTTTAACTGGATGTGGTTAAGCACCAGAAGCTGTGTAGAGTTAACACTGTGTCTTGATTTTTACATCACAGAACATGAACCTATTAAAATTCTCTAAAAATGACTCTTGTTTCATAGTAAACAGACTTAATTTAAAGCTCCAAATTGAGTGATTCTATGTTAATGCCTAAGCGAAGTACTTTCATGTATTTAAAACTATATAAGACTTATTTTTACTTCAAATGTGCACCTTCTACCAATTGTCAAAATCGGTCATGGTTAAGAATACCCACCCCGTTTGTTACTACTTTTTTTTTACTTCAGACTTGAAATGGGTGAGATGAAGATACACTGACTAGCAAAGCCATGTTTAGTGTATTTTTTCAATGGTGCTGTTAAAGTCAGTGGGGGGTAAAAAGCCTTCAGACCCATGGTTACAGGGACCTGCAACATGTGAGAGTATAAGGGGACATGATAACGTTGTCATGGGTTAATGTTAATGCTTTGAAGTGAAATGAAACAAATTCCTTCTCGGGACAGTTCTGGACCTTCATTACCTAGCTGGTCTTTCTGCTCTGAGGTCTTCATTTTTTTATTCTTGGTTTCTTTAGCCTCAAACTCAATCTTGTTTAGTTCAAAACCATGTTGGGGCTTATTCAGGTTTTTGTGCTGGTAAGACGAGGAAGAGGTGGGTTTGGATGATATTGGGATGCTCAACAACAGTTGGTAGCATGCAGATCTCACCGGGCACACTCGATCAAATCCAAGCTGTGAGCAGGTGCGATCGCCACTCCAACATTTGCATCCAAAATACGTGCTCACCGTGACCGATACTCATCAATATGGGCCATTTCCCCTCAGCTGGTGACAAGGGGTCATCAGATAGAGGCTGCTCTGATCTAAGCTCACCTGCTTCAGAATGCTGCTCATTTTCTTCCATTGGAGAAAGAGGTAAGGTCTTGAGAGATGAGGAAGGAGGGCTGCTGGTTTGGCTGATGAGACATTAGCGGCTCAGTCACACCAGTGGGAGGCTCAGAATTAACAAAGGGCTCCCTCACAGGAGCAGACAGGGTGGGGAGAGGAGCAAGCTGTAAAATGCCACTGCCTACTGAAGCAGCTGCATTGGTACTCCTGAGTGTTCCCAAGGGTATCATGCAGTGGGGAGTGCTGCTTAAAACATGCATGAGGTGGTTGGATTATTCTACAATGGAGTTGGTGTGGCTGAAGCAGTCTTCGGGGGACCAGGAGAAGCCTGCAGATGCCACTTTCACTGGGTGAGAAACAGATGGCATGATCGAATAGGTTTTAGTATTGTCTAAAATTTTTAATATAAAAATCACGATCGGTTTCATTTTGTACTTGAGGTTGCATGGTCTGTTTTATTCCCTAAGGTTGGCAGTGACAAAGCCTTACTGTTCTTCTTGATTCAGGGAACAGGTTTCTTCTCCACTGTCCTTATGTGCAATAAACCTGTCATCGAAGCCCTCTTGCCAGAACGGGGAACAGGCTGAGTGAAACGTGTTCCATTTTTTGCAGGAGGGTGCCAGGACCTTGTTGGTCCCAGATTTGATCTTGGCTTCCATTCCTTCCTTAAAGCTAAACTCATCTGTGATTGAAAGTTTATAAAGAGGTAGCACATAAAGCTTCAAGAGATCAAGAGAAGCTTCAAAGCTACTAGGAATCAATAGGAAGTTGGACAACACCCAGTGAAGCATGGAAGAGTCCTCTCAGGATAATGGGCACCCCTGAGTGTTAGCTGGCAGGAAGCTTATATAAACCTGCTTCTCACTTTCTACATTGCTTATACCCATTACTGGAGGTAACAGATTTTTCTGACTTTGACTGAGGAGTGTGTCCTGAGCTTAAAGGCAAAAATCTGTATAGAACCCAGAACAGCAAGTCCATATGGGAAAGTGTTTTGGGGCCCAGGCAGTTTGGAAGAGCTTTAAAGGTAGCAATCGGATGTGCAGGAAGAGAAAGGAAGATGGGCAAGTTGGGACAACACCTCCACTCATACCAGGAGTTTCTTGTTGGTCTAAATACTATCAAAGATGTCTCCTTGGACTGAAAAAGCACCAGAAATCTTGGGTGACTCTGGGGTCACACCCACGGCCTCACCATGACCTGTCAGTCCGGAAAAAGTTCCCATTGAAGTGGGAAATCATCAAAGGCCTGTCCTAGGAACAGAGGTGGTATCAGAAACTTCCTGTTGATTTTTCAGTAGCTTTGAAGGTCTCTTGATGATCTGGTTTAGCACCAAGGGTTGCTTGTTTTGAGCCTGCCAACAGGAATTTTATTACAGAAGTAAGCGACGTAGAACCCAAGAGCCAAGCAGTTAATAAGGTTATACCTGAATTGAACTTTAGAAAGACTGAAGATGGGGTAGTGATCATGTTCACTCTTAATGGGATGCTGGTAAGAATAAGATAAATTAAGAGATTCTACTTGAACCCAACTCTTCTAACTGAATGCTGGGGTTTCCTTGAGAGGTAACTTTGGTGCTTCCCCTTTGGGACAAAGGACCGACCACACTGTCCTGAGCAAACATTTTTGGGGAACCACTGGTATCATTCAATGTCTCTTCAGAGAACAGTCCTTCACCACAACGTGTCCCTTCCAGTGGCCCAGGAAGGATCTCAGCTGCAGCATCACTGTGGGTAGGGTTACTGTTTCTTGAATCCTCAGCTGTTTGGGACCAAGACTGAGTTGTTTCTTGGCTCTTACCTTTTTAATTAAAGAGGGCTTTTGCACACCAATATTAGTCTATATATCAGGAAGGACTTGATTCCAATGCAAGCCACCTGAATTACCTGAGTGCTTTAATCCTAAATCAATATCTTACACAATCACGTTCCACTTTCCAAGGGTTTAGAAAAGCAATCTTTTTTTGGATTTGGCTATGACCAGTGGGGCGTTGGGAGAGTCACCTGCTAAGAGGTGCTTTGTAGTGCCTTTGTAAAACCCATTGCAGGTTAAGGACTCTGGGTTCTGACACAGAGCCTCAGTCCTATCCAAATTCAAGCGTGCTGCTGCAGTTCTTGTCAGGCTTCTGATTGGCATGGGTGGTTTAGGTTCTGTTTTATTCTCATCTTTCTTGACCTAATTGCTTTAATTTTTTCAGGGCTTAAGGTCTTGACTGATGCCACATTCTTGGCTGCCTTGGTGGTCTTTAGTAGTTGGCCATTTTTTTTTCTCATTTTCCTGACTAATCTGGAAGGCCTTGCATGGTGCGATCGAGACCGAGTAGGAAAAAATGAAACCACAGAAAACAGTCGTTGGTCCTTTAGAAAGTCTCACTTCAGAGAATTTGGATGCACTGCTCTTGCCCTCAGTCACAAAAGGTTTTGGTTGCTGGCCAGGTCACACTTGCAGGGCAGCCCACGGAAGGCGCCCCAGTTCCAAGCCTGCACCAGCCCTCAAGCAAACTTTGCAACTGGTGCTCATCCCCACAACTTTGGAGCTTGGGGGCCCCCACAGGTGCAAGGGGTGTGGGTGGTTCCGGGAGGAGCCTGGCTGCTCCCAGCACAGTAAAGGCCAAAGTCCCAGAGGTGGGGAGGTCCCAAAGGTCCACAGTGGAGAGAGACGGGGCTGCATGACTTGGGTGGGAAGGGGTGTGTGTTGTGGGGGAAGGCTACGCACACAAAACAGCATGGGAGCAGACTGTGGCCACTTCCCGCCAGGTCAGCCCCCCGGGGCAGCACTGTCTCCCCAGGACAGACCTCAGGGAGTCCCTTTGTTCCTCCTTAATTGGCTTTGAGAGAAGTCTTTGAAGAGATATCTCAAAGGACTCTACTCGTAAAAGGTATTAGTTCTTCTCAAGGACCTACTGCTGTGGGGAAAAAGTTGAAGACTTTCCTGTGGGATTTGCCATAATTGTGTTAGAATGGGTCTTCCCAAGAACAGATAAAGATGGGACTAGATATCTAAGAGGCTTACTGAAGGGGGCTGGAAAGAAAATGACAATAAAAGGTGGAGAGTGATTTCAAGAGAAGCTTAGGAGCCATGAGGTCACAATGCAAGTCTCATCTTTGAGGGTGGAAGGAAAATTGAGGGTCTTAGATGTCTGTGCATCTTAGAAAATTTTGGAAAGGTTAATGAAGACCTTGAACAAGGGCACCTATGAAGAGTCCGGTATCTCAAAAGATTAGGCCTGTCTTAGTAGCTCTGCTCATTCATTGGTCAGAAACAATTAAAGGAAAGGTGGAGCCTAGACAAAGCCATGTATTTCTAGAGAAGAGAACACAACGAGTGAGGCCATCCAATACGCTGTCTGCATTCAAATCTGAAAGTCATGTTTTCATGGCCACCACAGTCCATTCTTCCACTGCATAGATCTCCTTGAAACAGATGTGGGGAGCATCCCCTTCATAGCTCCAGTGGGCCTCCTTTTCTGAAGGGAAACTAAGGTTAGTAGAACTATAGTCTTTCCCTGAAGTCTTAAGACACATCTCTTCCCCTCATTCCTTTGCTACTCAATTCTTCTCACCCTCAACTATCACCATGGCAAATGTTGGTGGCTTACCTAGTGGTCTGACCCCAATCCTTTATTCCTGAGGGGACTGACAATCATACCCTTATCTGGGTAATGATTCACATGTATGCCCATAGTCAAAATAAGGAAGCACCAGAGAATGTCCAAGTGGATCACCTGGCTTCACATATTTTACATATCTCTTCATACATTTTACAAAGGCAACACTTTCTGCTAATCAAGATCAATTACTTTTGCCATTATGGTGACTCCTCACCTGTTGATCCCTGGGCAGTGGAGTCCAAGGTATTCTGATGGCAGCTGTGAGTTGTAGCTCCATGGGACATTGAGTCCCTTTCCCAGAGTAAGCCTGCTATAGAAACCAGGATCTCCAACCCTAAAGAGCCACAACTTCTAGAGATGGGAAGTCAGTCTCCTAGTGGACTATCGGAAATGACTATACATAGAATATTTGTGTTTTTACCCCATGTCTTCTGGTATATAGTACCTCTCCTATTGGAGACCCAGCACCACAGAGATCTCTAAACACACATGATGCATTCTGAAGTCTGACATTCTGCTTCTGTGAAGTGTCTTCTGAGATACTGCTTTAGTTGTGTTCTTAGAAGCTATCCTCAATATCCTGAGGACAGCTACTTCTGGTAATTGAGATAATGTTATACTAGTGAATCCCATGGTGGTCAGCCCTATTCTATCCTGCATATGCCTTCCTGTGAAACATGTCCACTCCTTTGATCCTGTACTCTATCGGGTCTCTTGCCTGCAGATAAGAAATTTTGGAAGCCATCAAATCACTAATGGCCAAGGCTCTGTGGACAAGAAAAGCAAACACATGCCCTAAACCAAAACATATACCTGGAAGTAGAAACCACTGGCCATCCCAGAATAAAAGGCTCAATGTAGTTCTGAACTGCCACTAAGTGGCCTCCTTGAGGAGCAATACATCTGGGCTTTAGGAACCATACATAGGATCTTCTGCCACTGATGCCATTTTATGATCCATAATTCCAGTTCTGAGCTGAATATGAAGACTAGCTAACGTCAACTGGCATAATGACTTCATCTATTTGGTGGTTCATTGCCTCTTTTGGTAGATGTCTTTTAACGATACAAGAATCTTCACAACTTGGGCCTGACTCCATATACTCATATTGATGCCTCTCTCCCAGTCCTTGCTTCTAATCATTTAGTCCACTTCTAAGCCCCTGACCACACAGAAGGCCATTGGCCACCGCCCAGGCATTTAGAGAAATTCTTTGGCCACTTTTCCTTCCACGGGAAGTGGATAACCATGTATATCAAGTTTCACTAGTTAAAGACTGCTTCTTCACTCTTGAAACTGCCCCCGATACAGCTGTAATGCACAAGCCATGCATCTTAGACCATAGCTTGCCAACCCATCTGTAAACAGGCTCTAGCTTCAGTTGGTCATATGGCACTACTCCATAGGGCCACTGACCGGATATGAGGAAGGGAGGACTGGTGCAAATGTTGTGGGTGCCCTAAGTCATCTGCTCATGCAACTTATGCTCTCTGGTTCAGTAAAGCTTGGTCTCAGATTAACCACTTGCATCTTATAAACTGAGCAGGTCCCGTGGAAGTCTGTTGTTGGTCAGACAAACCATTTCATAATAGGCTGTTTTGAATACAGGATCACTTGGTACCCCATAACCACAGCCCAGTTAAATGCCAGGAGCTATTTCTCAAAAGATCTAAAATTGTTTTGCTGTAGATGTGACTAATTTCAAAATACCAGGAAATTATGATAATTCCATAAGCTTTATTCTGCATCTCTTCCTACCACTGGTAACTCCAACACTTATCA
>CAUYLG010028953.1:0-42517 GCA_963573385.1 Cacajao melanocephalus
CTGGGACCGTATTCCCATTCGCTTTTCATACCCCTTCCAAAAAGGCTCTGCCTTTGTAGACACAGCCCTCACCCTCACTGGGAACTATCCCACTGTCCTCGCTAACAGAGCTACCAAACTTCTCTCCACATATACTGCCAATTACAACTGCACAAAACTCCCTCACCCTGCTATCTAAGGTCCCATTCTTATGTGTCACCTCTTCCAATGGACACATACACATAGGCACTATCCCTCCCTCTGCATGTGGCTCAACTCAAACCATCTCTCATCCCTCTTCCCATACCTCACTCTGAGTAGATTATTTGGTTTCCCCTCAGTTTCCGCATTATCTCCCCTCCTGCCTCTCAAACATGGAAACCCCTACCCCAGACAGGAGTTCTCAAAGGGGGATCTCTCTCTTCCTCACTCTGGGTTGCTGAAGCTGAACGAGTCCCTCCAAAAGAGGAACCTACACACTCTAACACCTATTCTCAATTCACTTGTCTGCATTAACACCAAAGGCATCTTCTTCCTCTGCGGATCCACAACCTACTTTTCTCTCCCTGCCAACTGGACAGGTACTTGCACCCTGGTCTACCTCACCCCCAGCATTAATCTTGTCTCTCCAAACCAAGAACACCCTGTCATTACATCTTCTCATTACTCCCTGCTACATTACATGCTTGCTCAGAAAGAGCAATACAGTTCATTCCCTTATTAGTAGCCCTTGAAGTCACAACTAGTGTTGGGTTAAAAGCAGAGGGCCTAGGAACCTCAGTCACTCTCCCAAGACTTCCAATCGTCACTAGAAGAAATAGCAGACTTTATTACTCACCTCCAAAACCAACTAGATTCTTTAGCAGCAGTCACCCTACAAAATCGCAAAGGTGTAAATCTCCTCACTGCCGAAAAAGGAGGTCTGTGCCTATATTTAGATGAACAATGCTGTTTCTACCTCAATGAATCTGGGTTAGTACAAGATGCTGTCAAGAAACTCAAAGACCGAGCACAAAAACTTAAAGACAGTCAGTTCACCTAGACCCAGTAGTTCCGTAACTCCTGGGCACCCTAGTCACTGCTCCTCCTAGGTCCTGCCATAACCCTTTTCCTCCCAGCATTTGGCCCGTCACTTAACGACTCCTCACCCAGTTTTTACAGGACTGTATTAAAGTTCTCTCACCCATGGAACAATACAAGATATAATGCTGCTCCAAGAATACTGACAGCTTCAGGAACAACAATCCCTACTATCTAGCCCCTCACCCAAACATCGCCCCTATCCACCAAGAAGTAGCCAGATAACAACGGTACTCCTTTTCTATTACCTATTGAAAGGCTGAAATGTTAGGGACAAGCTGCTTCAGAAAACCCCCTCCATGCAAGCTGACCCCCGCCCCCACTCTGATTGCTCTGCAGCTGCATTCCTCAACTCCTATCTAGGTGCTACAATTAAGCAAAGCCTGATTATGGTGATCTGGGCAACTCCAGTGAGGATGGGGAAAACACATGTTTGTTATCCATACTTGTAAATTCCTGTTTTACACATACTGTAAAATCTGGTTTTTTAAAACTGCCACCACAAAAATCACAGGATGATGTATTGTTAAGTCTGTCCCAAGTTAACAAACTATCTCTAGTGCCTGTTACAGGCTGATAAGATTATCTCAGTCCTGAAACTCCTTTATGCCCCTCATACCCCATATAAATCCCTCCTTGATTGTTATGAGGCAGCCTGGCAAGTTAATAAAACTTACTTGCCTGACTTTGGGTCTACTCTTCTTTCTCTCGGCTAACCTTCCAACTACAACCAAAGTCAAGGTACTATACTAGGCATTGTGAAGAGGATCAAGAAATATCACAGAGGTACATTTGCATGTAATGTGGTCATGGCCTCCTAGGAGGTTCTCAAGACCCTTTTAGGGAGTCCTGAAAGCAAAACTATTTTCATAATAATACTAAGACTTATTTGTCTATTTCAGCGTGTTGACACTTGCACTGACAGTATGGACAAAATTGCTAGGCCTTAGCATAACTAAGATTTAACACAAAAGTGTTTATGAGAATCCAGCTGTCTTTTATTAAGCTAGACATTAAGGAAATTATAAAAGTGGTAAACAATGTCTCTCCTCTAATTGGTTTTGGAAAATATAGTTATATTGTATAAAAATACTATGTATGATAACATGTAATGAATTTACTACTTACTATTTGTACAGGGATCATTAAATATTTTTAAAATTTCCAGTGTTAATTTCAAATACAATAAATATTAATAGGTAATAACCCATATGAACAAAAACTCTTGGGGGTCCTCAATAATTTTTAAGAGCATAAGGGGGTTAATATCCAAAATTTGAGAGCCTTTGCCACATAAGACAGAAACCATCAAGTCTGTTTTCAGTTGGGAAAATCAGACATTATTCTAGTTCAGGCTGTCCTGCCTATTTGGAAAGAAAATCTCAAACAGTGGGAGCAAAAAGTTTATGTTAATGAATACTGGGTTTTAATTGTCTTATACTATTAATCTTCTTGGTAACCGTAAGCCCATACCTAGTGATTCTAACAGAGAAAGTTTTGTATCTAACACTGAATGGTTACATCTTCATGACATCTTACCTCTTCCTTCTCTAATTTTGCTTGTTTGCGCTCTGCTGCTACATTTTTTTTCTTATTAAAATTAAATTGTGCATCCTCGTCGGCTTTTTGTAACTTTTTTTTCTTTTCTTCATATTCTCCTATAAGCTCTCCTGAAGTGCTGATTTCCTCAAAAAACTGGGTCCTTTCTTTGGGTTTTTTCACTGAAATTGACTCTACAGTTCCCTTTTAAAAACAGCAAATCACACCAACATGTAAAATACAGCGATGTATTTTCAAAACTCTGAATCAAATAAACTACTACAGCTACTTACCTGAAAAACTAAACAATTTTGTGCTTTGACTATTATGCCTATCTTTTCTAACTCTGAAATGTAAACAGAACGACTCACAAGATTATCATCAAAGCGAAATTCTGAGCATCCCCCTAAAATAAAAGAATAAAGCCTGTTAAAAATATATCAGATATATCTCAAAATCCATTGAAAGTTTAATAAAATTACTTTTCTTATTGAGATGGCCAGTTATATAATAATATACATGGTAATAAATGCATTTAATGAGTTAACAAATATTGAGTGTCTATTATATGTCAAGGTCTATTTTACAGCGGCAAACAAAAGACATAAAGGTCTCTGATCTCAAGGAGCATATATCCTAGTCAGGATGTAAAAGGAAAATAAATCTCAGAACCCCTAACTCACTAAGCCAAAGGGAAAAGTCAAGCTGGGAACTAGGGCATGCAAACTTGCCTCCTTTTTGTTCCTAATATAGCTGTGAATACTTAAAAAAAAAAAAAAAAAAAAAACTGCATGCCTCCCTCACAATTTATCCACAGGGAAATTCCTTGTGGGCCCCAAGTTCTGCTGAATTTCGACCTGATAACATAAATTGATAGCTTATCTTCGCATGTACAGGACAAAGGACAGAATTCAAAGTCATCCCTCTGCTCATCTGAGATAAATGCAAATGTGATTGACTCCTCTGCCCTATGTTTATCTTTTTTTTTCTGAGACAGACTCTTGCTGTTGCCCAGGTTGGAGTACAGTGGTATAATCTTGCCTTCCTATAGCCTAGATTTCCTGGACTCAAGTGATCCTCCCACCTCAGCCTCCTACGTACTGGGACTACAGGATCATGCCACCACACACAGCCAATTTTTTGTAGAGACACAGTCTCACCATGTTGCCATGGCTGGTCTCAATCCTTCTGCTGTGGGCTCCCAAAGTGCTGGGATTACAGGCATGAGTCACCACGCCCAGCCTGTATTATCTAATTTTTTTTTTTTTTTTGAGACAGAGTCTCACACTGTCATCCAGGCTGGAGTGCAGTGGCACGATCTCCACTCACTGCAACCTCCGCCTCCCGGGTTCAAGGGATTCTCCTGCCTCAGCCTCCCGAGTAGCTGGGATTGCAGGCACCCAATACCACGTCCAGACAGGGTTTCACTATGTTGGCAAAGCTGAACTCCTGACCTCGTGATCCACCTGCCTCAGCCTCCCAAAGTGCTAAGATTACAAGCGTGAGCTGCCGTACCCGGCCCCAGCATATATTATCTTACATAAAAATGCAGATTCACTGAGCTAGCCTAATGCATAAGTGTCTATTCCTCCACCCTCGTCACATGTGAATAACTGATCAAAGAATGCAACCACTACTGGTCTCTTATCTATCTACATCCTTTAAAAAAAGTCTCTTCCTCTTTCCCCAGTACTCGCCCTTTTCCTGTAAATATATAAATACACACCACAAATTCAAACATTTCACTCAAGTTGCTTTTTGGTTGTAGAAAAAACTGTGTAAAGCCAAAAATACGCATACAATTTGTTCATCACAAAGAAAAACTGATAAAGAACCGCAAGAATAAATTTTATAATTTCTCTGTCTTCAAGGTACTCCCTCCTTCATCTCAACTAAATATTCAGATTTTAAAATGTTATTTGACAGTAGGGTATTTGAACAATTATGTCTGTTAAGGAAAAGCAGACATAATTGGAGAATTATGTGGAGAATCAAACAGGTTCTGTCACTTGCTTCTGAGATTTGCTACGCAAGAGAAAAAAAGAATTCTAGCTCATTATGCCAGTAGAATAATAAATTACATCCTCCAAAGAAAGAAAAAATGAGCAACCTTACTGGACTCCTGAAAAATAAAATGAAAAAAAAATTTATAAAAAAATACCTCGGATAATCCTTGCAAATGTTTTCTCTTTGCCACTTTCCTCCACATATATAATTTTTACACTCGCAGAAGAAGAAACAGGTTTTCCAATATGTGCTCCATGAATGAGTTCTTGAATACTTTTCACTCTTAAATTAGCTGGTTTCTCTCCCATTACAAAACTAAGTGCATCCATTACATTAGATTTTCCTGGGGAAAAAGAGATAAAACATTATTCATTCTTAATGATAAAAAGCCCTGCCCAGAGCTGATGAAATCAGGCAACCAACTGAAGTGAAATATAGCCAATACACATGTCCTTTTTTATGAATGTCCAAAATGCACGACTGAAAAATTTGATGCAGATAATTTGTTTCTTCTATGCATCTATTGTAGACTATTAAGAGGTCTAAATTTAAGGACTGAAATACACAAATCTAAATCCCAGCTCTCTTCCATTATTAGGTATCACAGCATGGCAAATCATTTAACTTCACTAAGTTTCAGTTATCCTCATTTTGTAAATATGGAAACTATCACCTAAAGCATTGGTGCAACACCAAATCCTCATATACTTTAAAAAAGAGAGGCTAAGGCGGGGCGTGGTGGCTCACGCTTGGAATCCTAGCATTCTGGGAGGCTGAGGTGGGCGGATCACCTGAGGTTAAGAGTTTGAGACCAGCCTGGCCAACATGGCAAAATCCCGTCTCTACTAAAAATACAATAATTAGCTGGGCGTGGTGGTGTATGCCTGTAATCCCAACTACTCGGGAGGCTGAGGCAAGAGAATCGCTTGAACCTAGGATGCAGAGGTCGCAGTGACTGGAGATTGCACCACTGCACTCCAGCCTGGGTGACAGAAAGAGACTCCAACTCCAACTCCAAAAAAAAGAGAGGCTAACTAAATCCAGGATCTTTTCAAGGGCTAGATTAAAACTGTTTATGACTGGTATGAGAGTGGTGCTACAGAAAATTTATAAAATTTATATAGCAGGCCTGATACTGTTATTTTTTGAAGGTCCCACTTACAAGGTTGGCTGGCTCACAGGGATTTGGATTTGGATGTTGGGAGGGTTTCTAACATTCCCTATTAAGAATGGCTCACTCTGCCTAAACTATTTGCACAAACAATATGATTTAAGCGGAACATATGCTTTTTTCCTAGAATTCTGGAATATTAATTTATAATTTCTTTTGAAGAAGGTCTGGCCTAAGAAGATTCTGGAATTTGGGTACATGTTAGGCAAACGGTGCCTATGTGACAATCTTCCAACAAAAACACTGCACACTGAGTCTTAATCAGGTTCCCTGGTGGGTAACATTTCACATGTGTGGACTAGTTGCTGGAGGAATGAAGCAATGAGTGACACCAATGGGTAAGGACTTAGAATCTTGTACCTGATTTCCTAAGACCTTGCTCTATATGCCCTTACCCTTTGCTGAGTGTGCTTTGTATTTCTTCACTGTAATAAATAACAATATTGAGTCCAACTATATGTAGAGTACTGTGAGTTCTCCCAACAAATTAATGAACCTAAGGGTAGTTGCGTGCCTTCCTAATCTCAATGTTAAATCTGTTACCCAACCATTGGCCCGTGATTTTCTCCAAGACAATTTCCTAGGTGCAATGTCAATGCAGCTATCACCAACGGTATTATTTCCCCTTTTCACATCTCCCCTATATCCACAAAGCAATTTCAATTTTCAGGCCAGGTGCAGCAGCTCACACCTATAATCCCAGCACTCAGGGAGGCCCAGTCGGGAGGATCACCTGAGGTCAGGAGTTCGAGACCAGCCTGGCCAGCATGGTGAAACCCCATCACTACTAAAATACAAAAAATTAGCCAGCTGTGGTGGCACGTGCCTGTAGTCCCAGCTACGGGAGGCTAAGGCAGAAGAATTGCTTGAACCCAAGAGGCAGAGGTTGCAGTGAACAAAGCAAAGGAATACTATCAGGCACTAAAAATATGTCTTAGTTTTAGAGATTTAGGATCTTTCTAAAAAGAACTAGAAGTAAATTGCTTTAAATTTACTTAGCTGAGTCTCAATCAACTAACAGACATAAAACAGCTTTTTTGGGTTAACGGATAATCTGCACATTGAGGGCTCTTATAAGACAGTGCAAATAGGACAAGATAAACATTCACTGAATTAAATTATTAAGTAATTCATTACTTATTAAGTAACAGAACTAAACAGAAACTTTTTAAATCAGTAAGTCAATCCTTATTTAAATCTGCCTAAAATAAATACTTCCCCATTCAAATCCATTCATTCCATTAATATTGTCACTGCCTAATAAAGGTTATATTCTGTCAAGTGAGTCAAGGCAGCATAACACACCACAAAGTGGCAACAATCCAAACATCAATTGATGAATGGATAAACAAAATGTAGATTTATATAGTGGAATATTATCAGCAATAAAGAGGAAATAAGTACTAATACAAGAGGCAACATAGATGAACCTGAAAAAACATTATGCTAAGTGAAAGAAGTCAGACACAAAGGCCATATATTGTCTGACTCTATTTATATGAAATGTCCCAAATATGTAAACCCACAGAAGTAGAAAGTGGATTAGCAGTTGCCAGGGGCTAGGCAGAGAGGAGATAATGGGGAGTGATTGCCAATGAGTACAAGGTTTCTTTGGGGGCAATGAAAATGTTTTGGAAGTAGATGGTGATGATGGTTGCACTTTTTGAATATACTAAAAACCACGGAACTGTGCATTTATTTATTTATTTATTTGAGACGGAGTCTTGCTCTGTCACTCAGGCCGAGCGCAGTGGCGCCATCTCCACTCACTGCAACCTCCACCACCCGGGTTCAAGCGATTCTCTTGCCTCAGCCTCCCAAGTAGCTGGGACTACAGGTGTGTGCCACCATGCCCAGCTAATTTTTGTATTTCTAGTAGAGGCAGCGTTTCACTATGTTGGCCAAGCTTGTCCTGAACTCCTGACCTCAAGTGATCTGCCCGCCTCCACCTCCCAAAGTGCTGGGATTACAGGTGTGAGCCACTGTGTCAGGCCTTATTGATTCATTGATTGATTGAGACAGAGTCTGGCTCTGTCACCCAGGCTGGAGTACAGTGGCACGGTCTTGGCTCACTGCAACCTCCCTCTCCTGGGTTCAAGCGAGTCTCCTGCCTCAACCTCCCCAGTAGCTGGGATTACAGGCGCGCACCACCTCGCCTGGCTAATTTTTGTGTTATTAGTAGAGGCCTTCGCAAATACTCGGAAGGACCTCTCCAGACCTTAGTCTCCCCAACTATACAATGGAGAGAGCAGCCATCCGCCAGGGCTAACCGAAGACGGTGCTGCCAGGAACTTAGCAAAAGCTCAGTAAAGTGGGTCATCACTACATTCCAGGGTCAAAGCTCCCTTGGATCTAACTGGTGGTTTCTGGCTGCTTGGAACCCATTACCCCCTCGACAGCTCCCTGTCATTTCAACTTTGGATGAGAAAGGGAAAGGGACCAGAGTGACCAGGGCCAAGGGCCAAAGACGTCCCCGAAGCAGAAGGAATGAGGACAGAGAACAGGGCCCAGGGTGAGACTGGGACGGAGAGGAAGGGCCAGGACCCCCTGGGTGGAGGGCGAGGGTGGGGACCGAGGTGGGGTGAAGAGGAAGCGTCAGGACCCCCGGGAGGAGGAGGAGGGTGGGGACCCGAGGTGGGGTGGAGAGGAAGCGTCAGCACCCACTGGGTGGAGGGCGAGCATTGGGAGCCCCTGAGATGAAGGGCGAGGGCTGCGGCTGAGGTGGGGTCCCCCAGGGTGTCGGACGAGGATCGGGAGCCCGAAGGTGGACGTCGGGGGTGAGGGTGGGGACAAAGGCGGGCGGAGGGGAAGGGTAGGACCCCTGAGATGGAGGACGAGGGCCGGGGCTGAGGTGGGGTGAAGGGCAGGGGACGGGCCAGGGCCAGGCGGAGATGGAGTCGGGGTCAGGGTCCAGGCCGGACGGGAAAGGCCGGCCAAGCCCCCGCGGCAGCCGCCCACACCCCTCAGGCCACGTTCGGCCTGGACGCCTGGGGCGGCGGAAGAGCTCTGGTCGCGCCTCGAGCTGCTCAGTTACCAGAGCCGTTCGGGCCGATAATGCAGGTGAACCTCCGGAAGGGGCCAATGACCTGGCGGCCCCGCCACGACTTGAAGTTCTCCACGAACAGCAGCTCCAGGTGGCCCATGACGCCGCCCTCCGAGCCTCAGCCGGGTACTCACGAGCCCGCGGAAAAAGCGCGGGAAGGGCTTCTCCAAGTATCGCGAGACGAGAGCAAGGCGAGGCGAGAGCGGCGCGGTTCCTTAGCAACGAGTTGTTGACGTTTCTGAGTTGGCCCGAGCGCCTGCAGCTGAGCGGCGTTGCTGGGCTCCCAACGGAAAACCGTGCTGCGGGCTTGTGTTTCCCTGGCCGGACCTAGGGAGCTAACCAAGCCTGCGCTGCAGCTTTCTTATTTTCGTCGTCTTGATTCTGCGTCTTCTAAAAACCCCTTAGGATTTCCGTGGGTTCCCAAACCATGGCGGTGGCGCTGCCCAGGGACTTGCAGCAGGACGCCAGCCTGGCCAAGAGGAGGCACGCGGAGCTGTGCAGGCAGAAGCGGGTCTTCAACGCCAGGAACAGGATCATTGGGGTGAAAGGGCAGGAGCCGGGACGGGGTTAGAGGGCGGATGCGGGCGAGGGGCGGCGTGGAGCGGGAAAGGAGAGGAGTTCTAGGATGAAACATCTGAGCCAGGAGGCTGCAGACGGCACCGGGTTTTGCAGGAGAGAAGTAGGATGAAGGGAGGAAGAATTCGATGCATTGACCTTGCTAAAGGTTGGGGAGACCTTAGCACGCTCAATAATGCTCCCTCTCGACCTCGCCTGGAGTCACCAGCCGTTCTCTCCTGAGCCAGGTTTTCTACAACTCGTTTACAATGGGGGCAAAGATTAAAAATAATAATAATAATAAGTAGGATTGTTATCTACTGAATAACGTTATCTGGCTCTAATCCGTCTCCCGTTTTTCCATTTATAGGGAGACACTGAAGCCTGGGATGTTCAAGTTCATGACCAGAAGATAAAAGAAGCTACTGAAAAAGCTAGACATGAAACCTTTGGTGAGCATTTTCTGAATGCTTATCTATCGGTTTAGGGTTGTGTGCCTTTAGACTCCAGTCTTACCTGCTCCTTTTTTTTTTTTTTTTTTTTTTTAAATAGAGATGGGGTACACACAATGTTGCCCAGCCTGGTCTGGAACTCCTGAATTCAAATGATCCTCCCACGTCATTCTCCCAAAGTGCTGGAACTACAGGCATGAGCCACTGTGCCCAGCCCTCCTTTCTTCACATACATAAAAAGTTATCATTTTCATACTCTTCCCCCTTTTAAATTTCACAGTTTCTTGTGCTCAGTTAACTTAATGCACTGATTCTTCTTCTCTTAAAACAGCTATTGAATTTGGATGTGGATTACAGGAAGTAGATTTTTAAGGATAAATGTATGTTTTCCTCTACTTTCTTAAAAAAACTGGGTAGGAAGAGCCTTAAGCATAGAAAGACACACACACACTCTTTCTCTGCCCAAAAGTTTAAGACCCTCTATGGAGAACAGCTGTTTATACCAGACAACACATAAGCCCGGGCTCACACCCTCAAGCTGACTCACAGATAGATATGATTCCCATCACAGTATTCAAGTACCCTGAATACTATTATTCAAGTTACTATTATTCCACTCCAAATAGAACTCATTTTCCCATATCATGTTCAACAATTTCAACAGTTGTTGAAATTTTACACTTTGAGAGGCTGAAACTAGAGGATCACTTGAGACCAGGAGTTCTAGACTTGCCTGGGCAGCAAAGTGAAACCCTATCCCTACAAAAAATAAATTGGAAAAAAAAAAAAAGAAAGAAATTTCAGTGTTTTGAAACACCATAGAGAAAAGCAGGATACAAAATTGTACAATGTGCTATTGATAGTTTTTAAAATATGCTTAGAAGACAGAAAGGAAATATACCAAAATGTTAGCAGTGGTAATGTTGGAGGGATAGAATTATGAGTAAACTTTATTTTCTCCTTTATACGGTTCTATATGTTCCAAATGTTTTATCTTTTTTATTAATATTTTTAGTTATGAGGTAATTCAAACTTACAAAAACAATGTGACAGATACATATGTACCCGTCACCAGGCTAGATGTTAACATTTTGCCGAATTGGCTTCAGATAGCTTGAGTGTTTTTTGAGAATTTTATTTAATATACATACATATTTATGTAGAGCAGCAACGCTCCCCCCACCACATAATTTTCTTCCTTCTTTCTCCTCAGAAGTATTTATCATTCCCACGCACTTTTTTTTGTTTTTTTTTGAGATGGAGTCTTGCTCTGTCACCTGGCTGGAGTGCCATGGTGCAATCTCATCCTCTGCCTCCTGGGTTCAGCGGATTCTCCTGTCTCAGCCTCCAGTGTAACTGGGATTACAGGCGTGCACTACCACGCCGGGCTAATTTTTTGTATTTTAGTAGAGACAGGGTTCCACCTTGTTGGCCAGGCTGGTCTCAAAGTCCTGACCTCAGGTGATCCGCCCACCTCAGCCTCCCAATCTTCTGAGATTACAGGAATGAGCCACCACGCCCAGCCCCCATGCATTTTTATGCTTGTACTGTTTGTTTATGTATATATTCCGAACAATATAAAATTGTTTCTATGTGTTTTAAAAACTTATATAAATGGCATCCTATTGAATAGATGCGTTTGCAATATGCTTTTTTTTCATTCAGGTTTATATTTTTTAAATTAATCAGTGATTTACATATAGAGAGTATTCATTTTAGTTGTTTCATGGCATTTTGTTATATGAATTAACTATAACTACAGTTTCTTCATCCGTTCTCCTACTGATGGCTGGTTTGGGGTTTTTTTCAGTTGTTTTGTCATTGTGAACACTGCTGCAATGACTGTCCATGTATTCTGTCCCTAGCACACCTGTGAGAGGGATATCTAGAAGTGGAATTGTTGGGTCAAAGGTAGTTTTGTGGGATGCTGCAAAATTGCTTTGTTGTAAGTGTACCAAGTTACACTCCTACAAGCAGCAAATGAGAGATCTTTTTTTTTTCCTCAAAGTCTCCCTCCATCACCCAGCTGGAGTGCAGTGACATGATCTTGGCTCACTGCAGCCACTGCCTCCCGGGTTCAAGCGATTCTCGTGACTCAGCCTCCCAAGTAGCTAGGACTACAGGCATGCGCCACCAAGCCCAGCTAATTTTTGTATTTTTAGTAGAAATGGGATTTCACCATGTTGGCCAGGATGGTCTTGAACTCTTGACCTCGTGATCCACCCACCTCAGCCTCTCAAAGTGCTGGGATTACAGGCGGGAGCCACTGCACTCAGCCACAAATGAGAGATCTTGTTTCCCCACATCCTTACTAATATGTGCCATTGTTAGCATTTTAAATATTTTGCCGCCAATTCATTGGATGTTTCCCACCTTGCATGGGTGATCATCCTTTCATAAGTGTATTGATTACTCAGGTTTCTTTATAGTGATTTGCCTGGCTGTTCCTACATTTTGCCCATTTTGGGGGTTGGGTTTTTGGGTTTTTAAAATTGATTTGTAGGTACTCTTTGTATATTCAGCATAACAATCCTTTAATGGCTGTGTTACTTTTTTGGAGGGTTGTATTACTTTTGCAATCACTGAAAAAATTAGTTTTTAAAGTAGATTCATGGGCTGGGTGCAGTGGCTCACTTCTGTAATCCCAATAACTTGGGAGGCTGAGGCAGAAAGATCACTTGAGGCCAGGAGACCAGCCCAGGAAACATAATGAGGCCCTATCTCTAAAAAAATAAATAATAAAAAATAAAATGGGGGCCGGGTGTCATGGCTCATTCCTGTAATCCCAGCACTTTGGGAGCCCAAGGCGGGCAGATCAAGAGGTCAGAAGTTTGAGACCAGCCTAGCCAACATAGTGAAACCTCATCTCTACTAAAAATACAAAAAAATTTAGCCAGGCATGGTGGCGGGCACCAGTAATCCCAGCTACTTGGGAGGCTGAGGCAGGAGAATTGCTTGAACCCAAGAGGCGGAAGTTGCAGTGAGCCGAGATTGCACCACTGCACTCCAGCCTGGGGGACAGTGTGAGACTCCGTTTCAAAATTAGAATAGAATAGAATAGATAGAATATTCAAATTTATTTTTTCCTCTGAATCCTAAGCTTATGGATATACTGTATCTCTTCCAGCTGCTGAAATGAGGCAAAATGACAAAATAATGTGCATATTGGAAAACCGGAAAAAGAGGGATCAGAAAAATCTCTGTAGGGCTATCAGTGACTTCCAACAGAGCTTTCAGAAGCCAGAAACTCGCCGTGAATTTGATCTGTCTGACCCCCTAGCCCTTAAGAAGGATCTTCCAGCCCGGCAGTCAGATAATGATATTCGGAATACGATATCAGGAATGCAGAAATTCATGGGAGAGGATTTAAACTTCCATGAGAGGAAGAAATTCCAAGAAGAACAAAACAGAGAATGGTCCTTGCAGCAGCAGAGGGAATGGAAGAATGCCCAGGCTGAACAGAAACATGCAGGTAATGGAACAGAAGGGACCAACTGGTCTCCATGCTCTCTTCAACAAACCAACCCTACAGTTCTGGCTTGTTTTGTTTTGTTTTTTTTCTTTGTTTTTTTAGCAACCCTACAGTTTCTGTGTGTTTTTTTAAGCAACCCTACAGTTTTTGCTTTTTTTTTTTTTTAAGTCCTAAACAGCCACATGCTGCTTTGGCCCTGTGAGGAAAGAAAAGTCAGAGCCTGCCCTCCAGGAGTGAAACATCTCCAATCACCCCTCAGTCAAGTGGGAAACACTTTCCGTGTCAGGTCCCAGTGGGATGCTGGCATGCAAAGGTAACTCAGAATCGGCCCCTGCCCTCACAGCCTGCTGGGAAGATGAATGGGAAAGACGCAGGTCTTCCCAAGTCTCCTGGGTGCTGTGGTGGAAGTTCCTACAGGGGGCTGGGCACAGTGGCTCACGCCTGTAATCTGAGAACTTTGGGAGGCTGAGGCAGACAGATCACCTGAGATCGGGAGTTCAAGACCAGCCTGACCAACATGGAGAAATCCCGTCTCTACTAAAAATAAAAAATTAGCCAGGCGTGGCAGCCCATGCCTGTAATCCCAGCTATTTGGGAGGCTGAGGCAGGAGACTCTTGAATCAGGAGGCAGAGTTTGCAGTGAGCCGAAATTGTGCCATTGTACTCCAGCCTGGGCAATAAAAGCAAAACTCCGTCTCAAAAAAAAAAAAAGTTCCTACAGCGAACTTAGGGAGTATAGTTGCAGGCATGGTGGTCATATGTCCTCACCAGGACTCCCCAAGCCCAGGGAACCTCTTAGGCAAATGCTCCAAGGCACAAAACAGCCTCTCATTGAAGGAACTGCAGAAAGCCCAATGCGTCCTGCGTTCACTGAGGTCAGCAGCATTCTGCTCTCCCAGCTCCTCTTCATGCGTGTACCCAGGCAGCGCTGATCCCCCCAGCCACTTCTGTGCCAGGAAGACCCAGTAATGAAGATGACAACATCCCTGCCCTCTTGGGGTGTGTCAGTGGGCGATGAAATAGTCAGGAGCTATAAGGAAGCCGAAACAAGGAGCAGGTACAGGGAGGAACACACTCCATCTTCTTGAGCCCCTCTCTGCTTGTTAGTTTGCAGTCTCCTTGCTCAGCTCATCCTCCTCCCAGCCTCTTCTTTCCCCACTCTACTCTCCATGAGTGATGTCTCCCCAGATCATCTCCTCCCATTCTCTCTGAACCTACTCCTACCAGATTTATGCCCCTCCCTGTTCCACTGGAACTGCCCTGGCCAATCTCACCAGTAACGTCCATGTCATCCAATCCAAGGTTGGTTTTTTGTTTTTTGTTTTTTTTGAGGCAGAGTCTTGCTCTGTTGCCAGGCTGGAGTGCAATGATGCAATCTCGGCTCACTGCAACCACGCCTCCCAGGTTGAAGTGATTCTCCTGCGTCAGCCTCCGGAGTAGCTGGGACTACAGGCATACACCACCACACTCAGCTCATTTTTGTGTTTTCAGTAGAGATGGGATTTCACCATGTTGGCCAGGATGGTCTCGATCTCTTGACCTCGTGATCTGCCCGCGTTGGCTTCCCAAAGTGCTGGGATTAGGAGCGTGACAGCCTTGATGGCCTGCACCCAGCCGTCAAGAACAGTTTTTGATCTTCATCTTGACCTGTCATCAGCACAAGACACAGTCGATCATCTCCTCCTCCTCAAAATCCACATGCAATTCAGCTTTCAGAACACTGTGCCATTGCACTCCAGCCTGGGCAACAAGAGTGAAACTCATGTCAAAAACAACAACAACAAAAAAAAACAGTGTGGGGTTTGGACAGCATCACCCTACCCCCTTGATCCCACCTTCAAGCCCACTAATGGCTTCCCATGAACTTGGAGAGAGATGCAGAATCCTCCTGTAGACCATAGGCTCTGCACCTCTGCCCACTCCTCTGCTTTTGACTCAGCCCCCTCCACTTGCTATGTTCCTGCCATCTTCCTCTTTCACTTCTGGATTCTGCCGAATCCTTTCCCAGCCCAGAACCTCTGTACCTCTCCCAACCCACTTTGTTTGTCCTGCAGGTCTCAAACCTCCTTTGCTCCCAGAGGAGTAATTCCTACCCCCCAACACCTCAGCCAGGAGCCCCCAGCATCTCCCCTGTTGGTCTCTGTCCTTTCTCCGTGTCATGGCTACAGTTGGTGTTAATGCATTTATTCTGGGTTCCTCTGTTGGTTGATGTCTCATCTCCTAGGCAGCAAGTTCCTGGAAGGCAGAAAAGCCCTGTCTTACTCGCCATTATATACCATGTTCCCAGCAAAGTGGGACCCCCATGCTAGACTCTTGATGGCTCTATGTTAAATGGATGAATGAACAAATGAAGGGTGAGATGTGAGGCTGACGGTGCAGAGGCCAGAAATTCAAGATGAAAGAATTTGGTCTTTGTTTTTGGAGATGTGGAGGAGACTCACAGGGCACAAATACTTGAATGAAGAAACTTCTGATCAATGACTTTTTTTTTTCAACATAGTAATTCTGCAAAGTAGGTGTGTCCTGCTTCACAGGTCGGGACACAGGATCAGAGAGGTTAAGTCATAGTTGAGGTTCACAGAGCTAGGAAGTGTTGGGCTGGGATGTGAGCCTGCTCTGTTTGACTCCAAATCTTCACACTTTGCTGTTTGGGCCTTCTACCTTGACTCCTTCACCTGTTCCTCCTCTTTCTCTTCCTCATTGGCCTGAGCAAGTCCTCCTGCCCCTGTACAATATCTGTCATCTGGCTCCCCTTCCTCCTAGAGTCCTGCTTGGTTTCTTGCTCTTTCACTTCTGGATTCCGCTGAATCCTTTCCCACCCCAAAACCTCTGCACCTGCTCCCAATCCACTTCTTTTGTCCTGCAGGTCTCGATCATCATTTCCAGGGCTGTAGCGTATCTCTTGCCCACTGTAAGGATGTAGCTGCGTCCGCATAGAGCAGGACAGCAAGGGGCACACCACCAGCCCGTCCCAGGACCCCAGCATGGTAGTGATCACCAGCACTCATCTGGGAGCAGGTCCTGTCATTATTGTTCCCGCCTCATGCTCATGGCTAAGGACGTGGTAGGAGGCAAAGGCATGAATGGCCACACGGCAGGGGGAAGGCGCTCCTGTGGCCAGGTGTGTCTGATTGTGTCTTGCCTCCTTTCAGAGGCCTTCTACACAGAGACCAGGCTGCAGTTTGATGAGACAGCCAGGCACCTACAGAAGCTGGAAAGCACCACCCGAAAGGCGGTTTGTGCGTCTGTGAAAGAGTTCAACAAGAGCCAGGTATAGGTACCCCGAGACCCCAGGCTCCGCAACTGGAGCAAGGGACGAATCTGCTGCAGCTTCCCGAGGCTCTCCTGCCTCCCCGGGAATCCCAGTCTCAGCCTACTCCCCTGGCCACATCACCAGCCCTGATGGAGCCCCTAATGGGCTGCCTGATTGATTACAAGAGACGGATGAGACCCAGTCCTGTCCCTTATCTCTGAATCTTGGGGGAAAACCTGCCCAACTCCCCTTTCCACACCTCAGTTTCTTCTGTAACATGAGGATGGTGACATCCACTAGACTGTTACTGCCCAGCTCTACTGCCACGCCTGCTGCTGGCTTCAGTTCTTCCCCTCTCCAAGCTCCCCTTTACCAAGAACATCTACGTGGATGCTCACTGATGGCCGGGAGGGAGACTATCATGATAAGCTGGGACAGTAGGGCCTTCTGAAAGCTCCTGCCTCCCCTAAACTCTGGCCCACCTCCTCCCACACACTGCCCTCCCCTGCAACCTGATGCTGAAGTTGCTGAAGTAGATCCTTCTGTGTTTCTTTGTTTTTTGTTTTTGAGGCAGGGTCTCACTCCATCGCCCAGGCTGGAGTGTAGTGGCATGATCATGGCTCACTGCAGCCTCGACCTCCCAGGCTCAGGTGATCCCCCACCTCAGCCATCCGAGTAGCTGGGACTACAGGCACATGCCACCATGCCCAGCTAATTTTTGTATTTTTTTGTAGAGACAGGGTTTTGCCATGTTGCCCAGGGTGGTTCAAACTCCTGAGCTCAAGCGCTCCGTCCGCCTCAGCCTCACAAAGAGCTGGGATTCCCATGTCTGGCCCTCTTTTACTTATGGGAATGAGAGCTTGCCCCCCCCGCCAGCAACATTTTCTTTTCAAATGCAATTCTGTTTTCAGTGGGTGAGGACTTGGCCTGGGTTACTTGATCCGATTCTCTTGTCAACTACAACTGTGGTCCCCAAAGACCACAGGGGTCACGATCCGTTGGAGAGGAGAATACCAGAGCCCGGCCTCATGTTCATGTGTCATTACAGAGCATGTGCTATGATTAAAGTATAGTAGTGCCACACTGTGAACTAAATATTTTGGAGATACAAACTCTAAACTGTTCTGCTGGCGGGGGCAGGGGTGCGGGTGGTCGAAAATCCCAAAGAGGCTGGACCAGACACCAGAGAATGTGGGTTTTCGACAGCAGGGGGAGGAATGAGGAGAGCAAACTGCAGGTGCGAGGGTGGACCGAAGGGCAAAGCAAGACGCCAGATGTCCGAGCTCACCACCCAGTGAGCTTCAAATGTCAATATTATTATTAATATTATTAATATTAAAACAATATTAAATATAAAACAATATTGTTATTATTACTTTGAGACTAACTCTCACTCTGTCACCCAGGCTGGAGTGCAGTGGCTTGATCTCAGCTCACTGCAACCTCTGCTTCCTGGGTTCAAGTGATTCTCCTGCCTCAGTCTCCTAAGAAGCTGGGATTACAGGGGTATGCCATCATGCCTAATTTTTTTTTTTTTTTTTGTATTTTTAGTAGAGACAGGGTTTCACCATGTTGCTCAGGCTAGTCTCTAACTCTTGACCTCAGGTGATCCACCTGGTTGGCCATTATTTTAAATCCTAGCAACAGTTAGCTGCTGTTAGTAGTCACTATGTTTAGCAGCCCTACCACAGAGGCATGACTCATCCAACTTAACCGACAAAGAAACAGGCTCAGGCCCAGGCACCATGGCTCATGTATGTAATCTCAACACTCTGGGAAGCTGAGGCGGGAGGATCACTTGAGCTCAGGAGTTCAAGACTAGACTGGTCAATATAGTGGGACTCTGTCTCTAAAAACTTTAGTTTAAATTAGCTGGGTGTGGTGGCACACACCTATAGTCTCAGCTATTTGGGAGACTGAGGTAGGAGAATCACTCGAGCCTGAGAAGTTGAGGCTGCAGTGAGTGATGAGTGAACCATTGCACTCCAGCCTGGGCAATGAGTAAGACCCTGTCTTAAAAAAAAAAAAAAAAAAAAAGAGGCCAGTGCATTGGCTCACACCTGTAATCCCAGCACTTTGGTAGGCCGAGGTGGGTGAATCAGGAAGTCAGGAGTTCAAGACCATCCAGGCCAGCATGGTGAAACCCTGTCTCTGCTAAAAATTTAAAAAATTAGCTGAGTATGATGGCAGGCACCTGTAATTCCAGCTACTTGGGAGGCTGAGGCAGGAGAATCCAGGAGGTGGAGGTTGCAGTGAACAGAGATCATACCACTGTACTCCAGCCCAGGCGACACAGTGAGACTCTGTCTCAAAAAAAAAAAGAAGAAAAAAGAAAGAAAAGAAAGACGCTTGAAAAGGTGAGCTGACTTTCTTAGGGAGTACTCAGTGGCAAGTCCAGTATTTGAACTTGGGCCCATCTAGCTGCAAAGCATGTGCTGTGTGACTCAACCAAGCTGGCCTCTGATGAGCACCTGTGGAATGCCCGCCCCTTGCAAACTGCCCTGTCCATGTGTTACTGAGGACAACTGTTAACCCAAGTACATGTCTCCTACACCATCTCCTGACTTCAGAGAGAAATGACTGCAGCCCCAAGAGGGGAGGTTGACTTATGCAGGTCACACAGCCAGGGACCTCCCAGGGAATGGAACAGAAATTAGACCTGGAATTGATTTGTACTGAGGACTGCAGCATGTAGAACTACTGAAGCAACTGTGCATTTTCTACCTTTGAGAAGTCATCACTGTTGTGAATCACTCTGTCGGGTGTTCTTTGCAGCCCACCAATGTCCAAGGGCTGCCAGGGGCACAGAGCCCTGCCCTGGGTGGAGCCAGCCCAACGCTGGGTGGTGGCCTAACCCAGGGAGGGAGCTCCCTGCCTTGGCAAGCTGGTGCACGACCCAGAGCTCTTATGCGCTGGATGTGATCCCGAGTCCAGCCCACCCACCCAGCAGTGCTCAGGCAGGTTCCAGGACCCTCCCACATCCGTACCTGACAAGTCTCCCCTCCACCCGGCTCCTGCTGCCTTTAGCATATCCTTCCATCAGGGGCCCCCAGTGAGGTTTGCTGGCCTGGGTGTCAGAAGACCCCTGGGGTCACTCAGACCATCTTCTTTAATGTCTTCACCTGCTTAGGCCATCGAGTCAGCAGAAAGGAAAAAGCAAGAGAAAACGCAAGAACAAGAGGACAACTTGGCCGAGATCACCAACCTGCTGCATGGGGACCTGCTTTCTGAGAACCCGCAGCAGGCAGCCAGCTCCTTTGGGCCCCACCGCGTGGTCCCCGACCGCTGGAAGGGCATGACCCAGGAGCAGCTGGAGCAGATCCGCCTGGTTCAGAAGCAGCAAGTCCAAGAGAAGCTGGTGACTGCCCCTCCCCTTTTGCCAGAGCCTGCAGAGCCAGCCTCTATGCTCCTGCTGCCTTCCAGGCACAAATCTCCTTGTAGCAGGCCTTGCGCTCTGCCCTAGGAGCTAGCCTCCTTCTAGTCGGGGGAGACGGGCCAGATAATCTCACACCCATTATGATGTGGCATCAGGAGTAGGTGTGCCAGGAAAGAGGACAGTAGACTGGGTACACGTTGAAGCAGAGACCCAAAAGCAGGCAAGAAGGGAGCCATGTGTGGACCTGGGAAAACGGCGACCAGGCATGGGGAGCTGCAAGGGCAAAGGCCTTGAGGCAGGACCCTGTCAGACCTGCTCAGAGAAGAGCGAGGAGCTTGGTGCCTGGAGTGGAGTGAGGGAGGGGCAGGCGCCGAGGCCTCAGAGACAGAGGGTCGAGGTCCTGCTGGAAGGCTACTGGAGAGGACTTTGGCTTCTTCTGTGACCAAGATGGGGAACTCTGGAGGGTTTTGGACAGAGGAGTGATAGGATCTGACTTAGGTGGAACAAGATCCCCAGCCTGATCCCCCTGTGTTGAGGGTGGATGCCAGGGGTTGAGGAGGAAGGAAGGAGACCTCCTGGAAGGCCTTTGCAGTGCTCACGGCGAGAGGCCATGCTGGCCGGGACCACAGCACTGGCGGTGGGGGTGCTGGGAAAGGCTCAGATTCTGGATGTATTTTGAAGGTAGAGTCAATAGGACTGGATGAAGGATTGGGTGGGGGCGTGTGAAAGAGAGGAGTTAGAGATGACTCCAGGCCTTGTGGCCTGAGCAACTGGAGGGATGGAATTGGCATTTCCAGAGATGGGGAAGACAGTGGGAGGAGCAGATTGGTGGGTGGGAGGGGTGGAAATCAAAATTACAATTTTAGATACATTAAGTATGCAAAGTTTATTAGATATCTGTATCTGTTAGGATTAGATTTGCTTGAATGTGGCAGAAAACCACAAATAACAGCATCTTAAAATAGTCTCTTGCATGTAGTCTAAATCCTCAGGAAAACAGTCCAGGGCTGATATGGCAGCTCTGTGGTCACTGACTGATGTCCTGCTATCCTTGTCTCCTGTCTGTCACTTCTTAGTGCAGGATGGCTGCTTGAGCACCAGCCATCACATGCATAGTACAGCTACCAGGAAGGAGGCATGGAGATTTTCACTTACGTTTCCCTGGGCAACACTTAGTCATGAGGTTGCCCCTAACTCTAAAGAAGGCAGGGAAATGTCACATTTATTCCAGGCAGGGAAGTGCTGGCGATTCTTTTACTAAGGAAGAACGAAAAATGGCTACTGGGAGAGAAGTGGGATTTTCTGCCACAACCTCCAATTAAAGCCCAGCTGGGTATGTAACATAGGGCGCAGAATAAGGTCTGGGCCAGAGGCATAAATGTGAGTCATCACCTACAGAGAGTATGTATATATGCATTTTGAGACAGAGTCTCACTGTATCACCCAGGCTGGAGTGCAGTGGTACAACCTCTGCCTCCCAGGTTCTAGTAATTCTCCCGCCTCAGCCTCCTGGGAAGCTGGGATTACAGGCATGCACCACCATGCCCAGCTAATTTTTGTATTTTTAGTAGATACCTCTACTCCTGGTCTCAAGTGATCTGCCCACCTCAGCCTCCCAAAGTGCTGGGATTACAGGTGTGAGCCAGTGTGCCTGGCCCTACAGAGAGTATTTAAAGCTGAGGACTGAGTCCTGCTCCCCGCTGCGGTCCCCCTTCTCACTACCACCATTTATAAAGAGCAAAGCGGCCTGAGAACGGGCCACCAGGGAGGTGGACGGATGCAAGCCATGGTTTCCTGGAGGCTTGGTGAGTGAGGAAAGGTGTTTGGGAGGGAAGAAAAGGGGAACCCCTGGGTCAGACGCTGCTGCCAGGCTGTGGGCTAAATGCTGGATCCGGCACCATGGTATTGGCCGGGGACCCTGTCAGGAAGGAGCATGTTTGGAGAGGAGTGGGGCCGACAGCCTAATGGGCTCAAGAGAACAGGCAGGAAAGAAATGGAGATGACAAATGTAGACAACACTAACAAGTGTTTGCTGTAAAGGGTGCAGAAAAATGGAGTGGTAGCTGGTCGGGGCCATGGGGTGAAGGGCAAGCTTCTGTCTGTCTGTTTTGATTATGGAAATAACAGCATACTCATGATACAGTCGAGGGGGAAACTGATGTCAGAGGAGAGACTTACTGGAGCCATGTCCCTGGGCTGCAGGTGGGCAAGGGACATGGAGTGCTAATTGAGGGCTTGGTGTGGCCTGGGAGCTCAGAGCCATCATGGGAGCCATGGGAAAGAGCATCAGGGTGGGAGCTCGGGGAGCCTCTCTTCCGGAGCCTCTCTTTTCTAGTGAAATTGACCAGCAGGATCAGAACAGAAATTAGACCTGGAATTGATTTGTACTGAGAGCTGTGGCTCAGGACCACTGAAGTGACAGTGCATTTTCTACCTTTTAGAAGTAGAACTGAGGGAGGGGGAGTTAGTGCTAAATGGTCACCTAGAAGAGCCAGAAAGGGAACAGCCTGGAGGAAGGGGACAGGGTGGTCGAACAGTGCCCAGGGCCCACTGAGGGGTCATAGTCATGACCTTGAAGTGACCCCAAGGGAGTGCTTTTGGGTGTCCCCACCCATGCTTAGCCAGATTCATCGTGGTCACTGCCTGCCTGACCAAGTGAAGGGCTCAGGGGGCCGAGGGAATCGGCCTGGAAGTGTCTGCCATGAGACAAACCAGAGGGCCAGAGAGAGAATGGAAAAGTGGCAGCCAGCGGACTGCAGGTCACAATTCAGGGGGCGCATAGTTGTTGGAATCAGGGTCTTGGAGAGAGAGTGGAAGAGGCAGGTCACAGCAGTGAGACTGTCGGGGCAGCGTTATTGGTAATGACAAGGGAAGGGTGGAGGGTCCCAAAGGGAGGGTCTCCAGCCCACAGCATTGGCCAGGCTGGGCCCACAGTCTGTGGTTTCGAAAGCCCCTAGGGGATTCTGATGCCCACTCAAGTTTGAGAACTACTGGTAGGGTGTGCCCAGAGGGTGAGAAGGTGAAGCCGGAACTAGGTCTGAAGAGGAGGCGGGAGAGCTGAGCAGCGGGGACAGGAGAGGGCGTGTCCTGAAACCACTCCTGTGCCCGTTTCTCTGCGTATGCTGAAACCACTGAGAATCCTGGCAGGAGAGATCTGGAGAGGGTCTCAAACCTGCAAAGGTGGGTGGGAGAGGCCAGGCTGGGTGGCAGATGCCATCATTGGTGTTAGCTTCTGATTTGGTGGGTCCGGGGAGGATGAGGGACAGTGGCGGTGGCATGGACCAGGGCATGAGGAATGAGTGGGGCAGCTCACCCACCTGCTTCCCTGCAGGCCAGAGGTGCACGCGTGTGGGAGAGGCTGCAGTGGGGCCAGGACCTGGGCAGGCAGGAGGCGTGAGGCTTAGGAAGTAGTCCAAGGTGGAAGGAGCGCCAAGGCTGGAATCAGGGTCCAGGGCCCTGCTCTGTGCCTCAGGACTGCAGCTCTGCCTGGACTGTCTGGCACAGATGGTCGGCCAGCCATCCTGAAAGCAGCATGGTTGTCTAGTTTTCATTTTTTATAGAAAATTAAGAAGACAGCCGGGTACGCCTGGCTCACACCTGTAATCCCAGCACTTTGGGAGGCCGAGGCGGGTTGATCACGAGGTCAGGAGATTGAGACCATCCTGGCCAATATGGTGAAACTCCATCTCTACTAAAAATATACACAAAAAAAATTAGCTAGATGTGGTGCTGTGCACCTGTAATCCCAGCTACTCAGGAGGCTGAGGCAGGAGAATTGCTTGAATCCAGGAGGTAGAGGTTGCAGCGAGTCGAGATTACGCCACTGCACTCCAGCCTGGTGACAGTGAGACCCCGTCTCAGAAAAAAAAAGACGACGACAGAAAAGCACAAAGGGCGCCAAACACATGAAACCTCCCCACTCAGAAACACTGCCCACTTCCTTTCTGGGTTGTTGCTTCCATCCCCTTTTCTGTGCTTGGCGGTAACCGGGAAAGTTGGGATCTCACAGCAAACAGCTGGGCTTTCTGCTTTGCTCTTAGCCCAGGTTAGTGTGTCTCATGCCATTCCCTATTTGCGACCAACCCTTGTGTGATGACCCCAAGCTCCTGAGAGCAGCCTGCCTTCAGTGCCAGGCTGGGGCCACCCAGGTTCACATGCCATGCACCGGACACTTATCCTTGCTCATTCGGTGGGAGGAAGCTCTGCCCTAAAACTGGCAAAAGAGGGCAAAGGGGACTCGTCTTCAGCCTCAACAAAGCTGATGACACGTGGGAAAGTGCCCCTCCTTTCACATAAATCCATCATCTTCCTCTTCCAGGGCCCTGGGGTTTTCACAGAGCAGTCTGGAGGGCAGTAAGAAATGAGCTGAAACATAGCAACTCAGGGGTTGGGGTGTCCGTCTAAGACCATGACCTTCTTGTCACGAGTGAGGCTGTGGTGTCTGCATGTTCTGGAAGCTGCCCAAATGATCTGCGTTCAGCTGTGGGGCAGCAGGCCATGGCTCATGGAGGTGGTGCTGACCCAGCCAGGGGAGCCCCTGAAGACCTGAGGAAGAAAACCCTGGCCCAGCCTGCACTTGGGAGCCCTGCCCCCGGGAGCCAGGAGTGGAGGCTGCTGTAGGAATGAAGGTCCTTCCCCCTCCCGGGAGCTGGGAGTGGAGGCCGCTGTAGGAATGAAGGTCCTTCCCCGCCCCAGGAGCCGGGAGTGGAGGCCGCTGTAGGAATGGAGGTCCCCCCGGGAGCCGGGAGTGGAGGCCGCTGTAGGAATTGAGTCCCTGCTGCGCCTTCAGGGGAAAGAAGACGGCCAGCACCTCTTGACGGGGGAGGGCAGCTGGGCCACATGGAATGAAGGCAGGCTGGGGCTCTCCTCTGGCTTCCTGCATGACATAGGTCACCTACCTGCCCCTCCTCTGAGCCTCAATTTCCCCATCTGTAGAATGAGAGGCCAGGCCACCTAGACAATCCCCTGGGGCTCTTTAGACCTGCAGAAAGGTGGTGGTAGGTCATCTCTTCCTTCCAGAGGCTCCAGGAAGAAGAGCGTCAGCGAGACCTGGACTGGGACCGTCGGAGGATTCAGGGGGCTCGCGCCACCCTGCTGTTTGAGCGGCAGCAGTGGCGGCAGCAGTGTGATTTGCGCAGGGCTCTGGACAGCAGCAACCTCAGCCTGGCCAAGGAGCAGCGTTTACAGTGAGTGCTGGGTGGGACCAGGGCCAGGTCAGGGACTGGGTGGAGGGACCACAGGTCTATGGAGGTTAAGGACAAGGAGGGGGCAGGAGGGGAAACACCCCACCCTGGGTGGTCCTCATCTGGGCAATGGGGACCTCAAGTGGGCTGACTCAGGTTGACAGACCTATGGGCCATGGGTCACTGCTGTCCACATGGGGTGCATAGATGGAGGGCACTGGAAAGCCCCAGGGAAGAGCACTGAGTCTGCTGGGGGAGTCAAGAAGGCTTCCTAGAGGAGGCTTCATGGCTGAGACCCAGGAGGAGGATGGCACTGCCTACTCAGGAACGGCTTTCCAGGCAGAGAGAGGGGCTCCCGAGCTGCCCCCAAAAAGCCTGGAGTCTCTTAGTTATAGACAGGACCCCAAGAGTTGAGAGTTTCAGCTACAGGAAAATGTCAAATGCAAGTAAATAAGTGAACTTGCTACTGAAAAACACAGTATATATCTACTTATTTATCAAACTGTTGGCTTAAAGTCAGGAAGGACCCGGGAATATTTTCTCCAATTTGATGTCTGGTTGCTGGTGGGTCCATCTGTTATCATCACTTCTGTTGAGGGCATAAAAGGAACATGAAGAATGATCTGACAAGCCAGGCCTGATGGCATACGGTTTAAATCTCAGCTACTGGGGAAGCTGAGGCCGAGGATCACTTGAGCCCAGGAGCTGGAGGCTGCAGTGAGCCATGATTGCACCACTGCACTCCAGCCTGGCTGACAGCATGAGACCTTGTCTCTAAAAAAAAGAAAAGAGTGATCTGACAAATTAAATGGGGTGAACAGAGCATCCAGTCACACCCATGGAGGTTTCATTTTAATATGTCCCCACATGTTGTAAGTCCCTAATCTAATTGCAGTGTAATTATAAAGTGAGCCTCACCACTGAGGAGCAGTTGAGATGGATCATTTTTTTGAGCTCATTAGGTGTGAAGTGTATTCTGTATTTTGGAGATAACACTAGTAAAAAGTTAGTTTGCCTTTTCAAAAAAAAAACAAAACAAAGAATACTTAGGGAGTACACATATTTGCTGACTTTTTTTTCTCCTTTTGTTTCGTTATCAGGAAAAAATATATGAATGAAGTCTATACAAACCAACCCACAGGAGATTACTTCACACAATTTAATACAGGAAGTCGATAATGAAGAAGACACCCTTGTTCCCGTCATTTACGTATAAAGAGTGGCAACCTTAAAGAGTCACATTTATTTTTAAAAAATACATTCCTGGGCAGGTGTGGTGGATCACACCTGTAATCCCAGCACTTTAGGAGGCCAGGGCGGGCAAATCACCAGGTCAGGAGTTCGAGACCAACCTGGCCAACATAGTGAAACCCCCTCTCTACTAAAAATACAAAAATTAGCTGGGCATGGTGGTGAGTGCCTGTAATCCCAGCTACTTGGGAGGCTGAGGCAGGAGAATCGCTTGAATCGAGGAGGTGGAGGTTGCAGTGAGCCGAGACATCACCATTGTACTCTAGCCTAGGTGACAGACCGATACTCTGTATCAAAAAAAAAAAAAAAAAAATACACTCCTTGGTCCACAAGTACCCTTCAGTTGTAATCATCCACTGTGGACAAAACATTTATCTAACCTCTCCCTTGTAATTCTATGAGGAACATTAGTTGCTGTTCAACTTAGCCCAGCAAAAGTCTTGGATGGGGCTCTGGGAAGTAGCTCAACACAACACAGCCCTGCTCGGAGCCATCCTGGAGAGAGCTGGGATTTAAGGTGGACCTGTGTTCTACACAGACTCTAGGTTCAGCTGCAGTAATGGTTACAGCTGACACATGCAAGCTATGTGCAAATCCAAACACTCCACCTGGAATTCACTAACTTGTTTGTCATAATAGCCTGTGGTGGGTATTTTTACTACTCACATTTTCTAGTTGAATAACCTGAGTTACAGACATGTTAAGTGACTTGGCAAGGTCACACCCCCAGGAAGTGTGGGTGCTTGGGATTGAACCCAAGGAGAACTGGCGCTCGGCCACCTCCCTCGGCCGGCTCCCGCACTGACCTGAAACAGCAGTGGCCTTGGAAGAACAGAGGCTCCTTTCTGCTCTCACACAAGCACGAGCTGATAGGTAGCTCTGCTGAGGCTCCTTCTAGCCTGTGGCTCTGTCCTCTCCGTCCCCACACGCAGCTCCTGTCTTGTGGTCCTGGATGCTGCCCCGGTCCCCACCATCCTGTCACGCTCTGGCCAGGAGGGAGAAGGAAAGGCAAAAAAGAAGGGGGTCACCATGCTACTTTTCTCCATGGCAACATGGCATGGAAATGGCATTTCACCTCTGCTTGCGTCCCATGGACCAGAATTTAGTCATGTGACCACACCTAGGTGAACAGATGCTGGAAAGCTTAGCTGGCTAACCGCATGACTGGGCCATCACTCTACAATTGTATACAAATGAAATCATACATCTTGGGGGACAACTAGCTATCTATCTGCTGCAGGCCACACTTGAAGGGCAACTTGGAAATTGCCAGGCGGGAGGTGTGGGAGGCATTTTCCACTGAGAGTGGGGACTAAGTCCAGCCCCCTGCCTGTCCTTGACCTCAAGGATGGGATATCTGGCTCCAAGGCCCAGAAATGATTGGGTCCCCCCACCCCAGTTATATCTTCCTTCTCCACATGGGTTTCTTGTGGGATCATATACCCAGGGCCATTGACCGACGGCAGCTCTTGGCAGGTTATCTTTAGCTGAGATGGAGCCGGATACTCCAGTGCAGACAGCTTAGCTCACCTTTCCGTCTAAACGCCCCTTGGTTCTTCCCAAGCTCAGACCCTTCACTGGCTAACGTTTCACATGAGTCTCACGATCAGTAGGGTTTTTAGGTGGACGAAGTGGGGCTGGACTTGCTAGCAAGCATAAATAAAGGCACGCTGGGGTGTCCAAGAGAGGAGAGGTAACAGGGCAGTGTCTGCTGAGGTCTGTGTTTAGAGGGCCTGGGGCTGGTGTGGGATGGGGATGGAAGGAAGAGGCCTATGGCTCAGGTGTGAGGATCAGGCCCGGCCCTACAAGGAAGGCTGCAGACTGCATCCTGAGGCAAAAGGGGAGCTTGGAGAGAGTTGTTGGTCAGGCAGAGAGGGCTGAGTATGCCTGTTCATAAAGATGGCTCGAGCCCCCCAGCAGGCTCAGGCCACCAGGAGCTGCCGAAAGGGAAGCAAGGCTCTGCAGACAGACTTTATGCCTCCCTCTGGATCCAGGCCCACACGGGCTCCCAGGCAAAGCATTGGAATAAATGACCACACTGAGGACATGGTTCAAGTCCACAGTTAACCAAGTAATGCTGCCACCCCTCCCCAGGCTGGTGTGGGACCGCGGGTGGGACCCAGGGGATGGTCTCAGGAGCTGTAACTAGAGGGTGGATTGTGATGTAAAGCCGGAGAGAGGAATGCGAGAGTCACTTTGTTTGCACCCCCTGTGTGCCAGGCTCCCACTGGGCCTCGTGCAGATGGTCCCTTGAACCTGCCCAGTCGCACCTCTGGAGAGCTACTGTTTAGCCTCGTTTTGCAGCCAGAAAACGAAGGACCTCACCATTCTGATCGCACTGGGCAGGGCCCCCATGCCGAGGCCAGGGCTTCAGCACTCTCAGCCAGCTGCTCACTCCTTGTTTCCCGAACCGGAGCTGCCTATTTTTGGAGTGACTGGTGGTGACACGAAGAGATTAGGGGGTGTACTCATTTCCCAGGCTGCCATTAACAAACTCCTGCAGTAGCAGTGGCCTAACCAGGAGAAACTTAGAGTTCCTCAAGGTGCTGGAGGCCAGAAGTCCAAATCACGGTGTGGGCCGAGTTGCTTCCCTCCGAGGCCATGAGGAAGGATCTGTTCTGGGCCTCTGCCCCAGCTCCTGGGGGTTTGCTTTTGATCTCTGGTGTTCCTTGGCTTGTACGCACAGCACTCTGATCTGTGCCTTCCTCCCCTCAGTGCATGTATATGTCCAAATTTCCCCTTTTCATAAGGCCATACTGGACTAGGGCTGAACCTAATGACCTCAGATTAACTAATCTCCTCTACAGTTAACCTAGTTCCAAATAAAGTTCCATTCTGAAGTACCTGGGCTGGGAGACCAACATATCTTTTCGGGGGGGACCCAATTCAACCCACAACAGGGGGAAGGGAGGGGGCACCTGGTTCTGTTGCCTCCCAGGATAACTCCATTAGGAACGTTTGTGTCCAGGCTGAACAAGCCAGGCTCTGGGAGGCCCCCAGTGATGGGCGAGTGACAGCCGATACTGTCATTCATCCTCCTGCTTTCAAGTGGGGAGATAAAGGGAGAAATGGGAAGTAATGTCAGTTCATTCAATGAGCACTGAGTGCTCTTCCAGTCCTGGGTCAGGCCAGGTCCTGTGCCAAGATCGCCACATCTAATGGGAGACACCAGCAGGGAAGGAAATCCTTGGGAAGGAGGCCCAGGAGAGAAGGGAGACAGCGCTAGCAGGCAGCCACAGCCATCACCACTGCATTTATATGCCTGGAATCACAGCCCATGGTGGAGAGGCTTGTTTTAACTCTGAACACTGCATCGTCGTAAAAAATAATCCTAAAGGAAAGGCAGGCATGAGAACTTTGGATGCAGGCTTGCTTTCCGTGCGCCCTCTGTTGGTGATTAGCAGCACAACACAATCCCTGTGGTTCTCCAGGCGGAAGAGAAACCAGATGGTTACATTGCAGAGCCCCAGGTCCCTATGCTGGGCAGGTTCTTGCAACAGCCAGGAAGGACACTGCTGGATGCTGTGATTCCTGTCCACAGGATAAAAGACATTCCGTGTGTTGTCTCTGGCTGGAAGGCAGAGCCGAGGCCAGACATGGGGGGTTACTCTCCCCTGAAAGGCCCATTGTGATTTCATATTTTATAAATCCATTTTTTATAAAATGGATTTCCCACTACGTTTTTTTTTTGAGGTGGGGTCTCATTCACTCTGTCACCTAGGCTGGAGTGCAGCGACACAATCTTGATTCACTGCAACTTCCGCCTGCCAGGTTCAAGCAATTCTGCCTCAGCCTCCAGAGTAGCTGGGATTTACAGGACTGCACCACCACGCCTGGCTAATTTATATATTTTTAGTAGAGACAGGGTTTCTCCACGTTGGCCAGGCTAGTTTCCGACTCCTGACCTCAAGTGATCCGCCCAGCTGGACCTCCCAAAGTGTTGGGATTACAGGTGTGAGCCACCACACCCAGCCCTCCCTGCTACATTTTATTTCAAGCATATCGAAAAACTGAAGGAATTGTATAGAATGTATGCATACACCCACCACCTAGATTCTACAATTAATATTTTGCCATATTTGTCTCCCAGCTCTCTACAGACTGGCTTTTGAAAATTCTAGTTATACATACGCTGCTTACAAAAGACACATCTGAAATAAAATGGCACAGAAAAGTTAAAATAACAGCATTACAAAGCCATCTGGATTTGCCCACATGACTTATATCCACACTTCTGTCCCGCACATGGGTGTCTACAGCAGCTGTATTCATAACCGCCAAAACTGGGAAGCAGGCAAGGTGTTCTTCAATAAGTGAATGGATAAACACACCATGGGACCTCCAGACAATGGAGTCTTATGGCCAGGCTGGTCTCGAACTCCTGACCTGAGGTGATCCACCTGCCTTGGCCTCCCAAAGTGCTGGGATTATAGGCGTGAGCCACCATGCCCGGTGTTTAAACATAACTATTTAAAAAGCGTAAGCATTATCTACTCTCAGCCTTGGGGGAGTTATCAGTACTGATTCTCTCTCCTGCTATAAACGACAGGAAACTGGACCTAATAGATCAAAAAACTGTTTTCAGACATCAAACCACAAATAGCACAGCACTGTGTTCTCTGAGAAGGGAAACAAGCAAGGTAAGCTGTGCAATCTCCCAAAACTTCCTCCTGGAGAAGCAGTACCATGGCAGAGGAAGGGGTCCCTAGGCAGAATCCCCTAGTCTCACTAAGCTCCAGAAGCTGAGGCGGCTGGAATTTGTGGAGCAGAGTAAGCATCTGACCGCGCAATTCTGCTCCTTGGCAAATAGCAGAATTGAAAACTTATGGACCAAGTGTGGTGGCTCACGCCTGTAATCCCGGCACTTTGGGAGGCCGAGGCGGGCAGATCATTAAGTCTGGAGATGGAGACCATCCTGGCCAACACGGTGAAACCCCGTCTCTACTAAAATACAAAAAATTAGCCAGGCATGGTGGTGCATGTCTGTAGTCTCAGCTACTCAGGAGGCCGAGGCAGGGGAATGGCTTGAACCCTGGAGGCGGAGGTGGCAGTGAGCCGAGATCGCACCACTGTACTCACCTGGCAGCAAGAGCAAGACTCCATCTCAAAAAAAAAAAAAAAAAAAAGAAGTAAACGTATGTTTACACAAAAACTTGTACATGAATGTTACAGCAGCATTACTCATGGCAGCCACAAAGTGGCAACAACCCAAATGTCCTTCAGACGATGAACAAAACATGGTCCATCCATACAATGGACTATCACTCAGCCATACAAAGAAATGAGATACTGATAGATGCCGGGAGATGAGAGGGATGATCTGGAAACTTGATGCTAAGTGAAAGAAGCTGGACACGAGGGGTCATGTATCGTCTGGTTTCATTGACATGAAACGTCTAGAATAGGCAAATCCATTGAGACAGAAAGCAGATTAATGTCTTGCCATGGGCCAGGGTTTCTAAGGATAACAGCTAAAGGGTACAGAGTTTCTTTTTGGGGTGAGGAAAACGTTCTGAAATTAGATGGTCATGATGGTTGCACAATTCTGTGAATATATGCAAAACTGCTGGCTTGTACACTTTAAAAGGGTGAATATTATGGCGTGTTAATTATATCTCAGTTTTTAAAGAGCCCATGAGATGTCACTACACAGAGACTGAATGCCTAAAATTCAAAAGACTGACCACATCAGATGAAGGTCCAGATGCAGAGTGACTGCAACTTTGGTCCATCATTGGTGGGAGAGAGGTAGTTTCTAAAAAGCTGACCATAATTTACTCTATAACCTGGCTATTGCAAGAGAAATGAAAACATACATTCGGCCAGGCACGGTGGCTCACGCCTGTAATTCCAACACTCTGGGAGTCCAAGGCAGGCAGATCACCTGAGACCGGGAGTTTGAGACCAGCCTGACCAACATGGAGAAACCCTGTCTCTACTAAAAATACAAAATTAGGCAGGCATGGTGGCACATGCCTGTAGTCCCAGCTACTCAGGAAGCTGAGGCAGGAAAATTGCTTGAATCTGGGAGGCAGAGGTTGTGGTGAGCCGGGATCATGCCATTGCACTCCAGCCTGGGCAACAAGAGCAAAACTCCGTTTCAAAATATATATACATGTATATATATATATATGTATATACATACGTGTATATATATATATCATCATCAGGAACACTGTAATAGATCAAAGGATTTCACAATTTACTATTCTGTCTATGGGGAGTTCCAGAACCAAGAAAACTATTCTATCAGTGCCTGCCTGGGACAGGATGATGGTGGCTTGACGGAAAATAGGCATGAGACTATTTTTTGGAGTAATGGAAATGGACAGGAAAAAAAAAAAAAAAAACACCAACCACACTCCCACCCCCGAGTCAGGACTGCAAAGGGAGGACTCCTAAGAAACCAAGTACTATCTGCGTGCACAGTGAGCTCTGTTGCTGTCTACCGGCGAGCTGTCCGCCAGCAGGTGGCACATCTATCTTGCCGGCTCCCAGCATAGCCCTTGGGCATCTTGTTTCCACCTGCGCCACCGGGTCTCCCTCTGCAGAGGCAACAGCCACTTTGGAATATTGGTGCAATGAGGTGAGAGGTCCCCATGCTCCTAGGTGGATCAGCTTCCTGAGCCTGGTTACAGGAGAAATCCTGGGGTGAAAGTTGGGGATGGAGCAGTGGCCTCTGGAGCACATTTTCCAAAGAGGCATCTTTTCAACCTCTTTGAAAAGAGTGCCCACGTGATGTTAAGACAGTGGGGAAAAGCAGCTGGAGGAAGCCAGTGAGAACAAGGCTGTGAGTGACACAGAGCAGTAGCTGCCAAGTGGGGCTTCATCTGTGCTTGCCCCCACCAAGTAAAGGCCTTGCTCCTCCCCCACTCACCACCTCATCCAGCCCACCCCCAGATTCATGCTCCCCTATCTTGGAACCTCATCTGCCCTCTGTCCAGACCTGGTACAGTCAGTTTCATCTACTGAGCCTGGTGGGTCTGCCTCCCTTCTCTTCTTCCAGCGAACGAAGGATGAATGCAAAGTCCCTGGGGCCGACCCCCAGTATCACCCCCAAAAGTCAACAAGAATGGGAATGAGGACAGATGGAGTGTCTGGAAGTCAGTGGGTCTTTCCTTTTCACCAGATGTTCTAGAAAGCTTTCCAAACACACTTGTTTTAATGGTGCCAGAAAAGACTCCTGGCCGCATTGTCCGCAATTGTTGGGGACAACATTCCAAAGCCTATTGAAGAAAAAAGTGGCTAGGGCCATCTCCTCCAGGCCAGGCTGATCTGTGACTTTATCGCCTCTGAAGGTTTTCCCCGGGGCTCTGGAGCTGACAAATACGCCTTTGTTACCTGGATGTCCCTCAGGACTTGGCAGAGCCTGAGGACAGGACTCACAGCCACCAGTGAGTCTCTCACCCAAGGCCACGTCCATCTGGTTAATGGCCCTAAAACAGCCTTTCACCTCCAGCATTGCCACCCTTCCCAGCTCCACTGGCCCAGGCTCCTGATTCCCAGCTCAAATTCATGACCAGGGAGTCTTATGGGACCTGGTCATCTTTTCAGTTGGGCAGTCCATAGGTCAAGGCTCCTTATCTGGCTTCATCCTCCCATGGGGAGGGTTGGCCAGAGTAGAATCAGAGGCAAAAAGGGCGGTGGGCTTGCAGCCCCAGTAAACACGCCCAGCAAAATACGCTGATGCCGTACACAGCTGCTGCTTGCTAAGCCCACGCCTGCTGACACCGCAGAGCTTTTCTTCTTAAAACCTGCAGGAGGCTGCAAGTGTTACCAGTTCATATCCCTGATGAGGAACGTGAAACCAAAGTAACTGAGACCGGTGTCAATCCATTTAGAAAGTGTATTCTGCAGCGGGGCTCGGTGGCTCACGCTTGTAATCCCGCACTTTGGGAGGCCCAGGCGGGCGTATCACCTGAGGTTAGGAGTTTGAGACCAGCCTGGCCAACATAGTGAAACCTCATCACTACTAAAAAGACAAAATTAGCTGGGCGTGTGGAGTGTGTGCCTGTAGTCCCAGTGACTTGGGATACTGAGGCAGGAGAATCGCTTGAACCTGGGAAGCGGAGGTTGCAGTGAGCTGAGATCATGCCACACTCCAGCCTGGGCAACAAGAGTGAAACTGTCTCAAAAAAAAAAAGAAAGTTTATTTTGCCAAGGTTAAGGAGGCACCTGTGACACAGCCTCAGGAGGTCCTAAGGACATGTGCCCAAGGTGGTCGGGGTACAGCTTGCTTTTATACATTTTTGGGAGGCATGAGGCATGAATCAATATGTGTAAGATGTACATTGCTTCAGTTTGGAAAGGGGGGACAACTGGAAGCAGGGGTTTCCAGGTCATAGGCATATAAAAGACAAATGGTTGCATCCTTTTGAGTCTTTGATCCGCTTTTCACTGAATACACAATTTCCATGTGAGAGGATGGTAATCAGTGAATCTGCATTTTTAGGTAAACAACAGGGCAGAGGAAGCAATCAGAAATACATTTGTCTCCGTGAGCAGAGGGCTAACTGTGAGTTCTGTCCTTTGGCGTCTGTGAAGATAAGCTATCAATTTACATTGACAGGGTGAAATTCAGCAGAACTGTTTTAGGGTAAAGATGCTGAGGCCCACCAGGAATTTCCTTGTGGGCAAATTGGGAGGGAGGTATGCAGCTTGTTTATGTTTGTAGCTATCTTATCTAGGAAGAAAATGGGAGACAGGTTTGCCTGATTTGCCCCATCTCTACTAAAAATTCCCAGCTTGACTTTTCCCTTTGGAGTCCAGAGACTTTCCTTTCACAAGAACTAAGGCTTAGAGAAGGGAACTCACTTTCCCAAGGTCCCAGATCCAGTTTAAGATGGCGCCAGGAATTGCGCCCAGTTCCGAAGTCCCACTACCTGTGACAGAATGCCCCCAAGAGGACAGTCAGCAGAGCCCCAGGTGGTGAAGACAGGTGACAGCACTCCAGTGTATTTCTCTAGCTTGACCTCTGCTGTGAATTCCAGGCTCAGTATCTAATTGCCGACGTGAGAGCTTTACTTGATGTCGACGTGAGAGCTTTACTTGATGTCGATAACAGACAGTCAACATGAATGCAATTCAAACAACTGGTTTCCCTCTACCCACATCTGTCCCTCCAAAGTTTTCCCTGTCTTAGGCTATGGCAACCCCAGTCCAGAGACTTTGGATCCATCACTGAGTTTTCTCTTTCCCCAACACACCCAATCCATCAGCAAATCCTGTTGGTGTGACTTCAAAATATAAAACAAATCTGGCCAGGCACGGTGGCTCACACCTGTAATCCCAGCACTTTGGGAGGCCCACGTGGGTGGATCACCTGAGGTCAGGAGTTCGAGACCAGCCTAACCGACCTGATGAACCCCGTCTCTACTAAAAATACAAAGAAAATGAGCCGGGCATGGTGGTGCCTGCCTGTAATCTCAGCTACTTGGGAGGCTGAGGCAGGAGAATCGCTTTAACTCAGGAGGTGGAGGTTGCAGTGAGCTGAGATCGCACCTCTGCACTCCAGCCTGGGCAACAGAGCCAGACTCCATCTTAAAAAAGTAATAAAAATAATAATTTTAAAAATAAATCTGATGCCTCCTTCCTATCTTCACGGCTTTGGCTTTGGGTGACGCCATCGCTTCCCACTTGGATCGCTGTATCATCCCCTCTCCAGTGGCCCCACTTCTCCCCTTCCCACCCATATTAATTATCAGCACAGTAGCCACAGAGACCCAGGTAAAATGCAAATCACGCTTGTAAGGCCGGTCGCCTTGCCAGGAGGCCGGACACACCCACCTCTGCACTCAGCACCTGGCCCTGCACACAGCACCTACCTCTAAGCACATGCTCTCCTGAAAGGATCCGGCTGATGTAACCCTAGCCAGATCTTGCGTTAGGAAAAACCCGCCCAACAATCTACCCACCAATAGCAGCCCGCCCCGTCTCAATCCTACTCCCCCGTAACCAATTAGAACACCCGGCCACGCCTCGTTCCCTCGAGCTATAAAAACCCCCATGTCCCAGGAAGTCAGCGCGACTTCTCTGGCCCGGTTTTCCCGGACTACAGAACCTGGCCCGGGAGCTGAGTAAATTGGCATTTAATTTTCTTATACTGGCCTCAGTTTCCTCATTTTAAACTCAGCAATCACCCTTACAACGTTATCTGTCCTTTTGCTCAAACCGTCCAATGGCTCCTGACTCAGAGTAAAGCCAGCATCCCTCAGGTGGCCTCTGAGGCCCGTTGACCTCGCTCCCTGCCATCAGTCCATCTGGCCCCCTCCCCTGTTGCCTCCCCCTCACTCTCTCTGCTCTGGCCACATTCCCTTCCTTGCTGTTCCCTGAGCGTGTCGCGTGCATTCCTGCCTCAGGCCTCTGTGCTTGCTCTTCCCTCTGTTTAAATTATTTTTTGTTTTTTCTAGATATCTCTGTGGTCAGCTCTGTTACTTCCTTAGGAACTCAGCTCACTGCCCAGTGAGGCCCTTTCCTGACCCCTATGTAAAATGGCCATGTCCTCCTCCCTAGCACTCTTCCTCTTTTTTTTTTTTTTTGAGATGGAATCTCACTCAGTAACCCAGGCTGGAGTGCAGTGGTGCAATCTTGGCTCACTGCAACGTCTGTTTCCCAAGTTCAAGCAATTCTCCTGCCTCAGCCTCCTGAGTAGTTGGGATTACAGGCACATGCCACCACGCCAATTTTTTTTTTTTTTTAGTAGAGATGGGGTTTCATATGTTGGCCAGGCTGGTCTCAAACTCCTGACTTCAGATGATCCACCCACCTCAGCTTCCCAAAGTACTGGGATTACAGGCGTGAACCACCACACCCGTCTTGCTTTATTGTTCTCTGTGGCACTTACCACTTGATTTGTACATCTCTCTTTGGACAGTACACGGCACATACTGGTTGCATGAATTGATGAATTGTGGGTATGAATTTTCACAGCCTGAGCCTGAACCCTCACACAGCAAGGAATGTGGATCCTCCAGAGATCTCTTTGTGTGATGATGGAGGAGCTGCTGGGAAAATCTCATCCTGGGGGCAATGACAGTGCAGGCACACAGACATGTCCTAGTTATAATGGTGTGATTGATAATGAAGAGACCTGGGGCTCAGCTCCATGGGGTCTGTTAGAGGTCTGGGGGAGGGCAGTGGAATCCAAAGGGTAGTATCTCTGTGAGCCCTAGGGGACACAGGCAGCATGACCCCACAGTGACATCCAAACCGTGGCCCAAGTGGTCAGAGAGCATGATTAGCTAAGCCTGGACATCAGGAAAGTGGAACCACCTCCTGGCGGTGGAGAGGCCATGTCAAGAGGTCAGAACAGCATGGCCTGAATCACATCCAACCTCATGCTCACTCCTCTCCTTAGGAGAGCAGCACTGCTAAGGAATGCATTCGTGCTGCTTACCTCCTTCCATGGGTTCAGAGGTGAGAAGGCATGGCTTCTGCTGCAGAGAACTCAGGCTCTGGAAGTCAAGGCTGCAGAGAGCCGTGATGGCACCACTGCCCTCCAGCCTGGGTGACAACGTGAGGTCCTGTCTTAAAGAACAACAAAAAAACAACAACAAATGAACATGTAAAATAGATGTTTATCCAGAGCCCACAACAATATTCCCAAAGTTCTGGTCCTGGGCTTCTACAGCAATGAAGAAGTCCTGGCCGGGCACGGTGACTTACGTCTGTAATCCCAGCACTCTGGGAGGCTGAGGCGGGCAGATCACCTGAGGCCAGGAATTTGAGACCAGCCTGGCCAACATGGTAAAACCCAGTATCTACTAAAAATAAAAAAATTTAACCGGGCATGGTGGTGGGTGCCTGTAATCTCAGCTACAAAGGTGGCTGAGGCAGGAGAATCGCTCAAACCTGGGAGGTGGAGGTTGCAGTGAGCCGAGAGTGTACCACCGCACTCCAGGCTAAATGACAGGGCAAGAGTCCATCTTAAAAACAGACAAAGCACAGAAAGAGAAAAAAACGATGTCTTGCAGACTGGGGCCAGGCAGGAAGACGGAAATAAACAAGCAAATTTATTAATGGACAAGATCAATTCCAACAGACACAAAAGCTACCCAGAAAACAGCTACAAGAGTGATTTTATTCTATGTAGCATTTTTACTGGTGACTTGGATAAAGGCCTAAAAAATATACTCCTCAGTCTTTGAGTAGAACTAGAAACCAGGACCTGTCACGCAGTTGAGAGTGTAGCAAAATGGAATTTAATAGTGACAAGTTGTTGAGATCTTGTTGAGAAATGTTAAGTTGTTGAGAAATGTTAAGTTTATGAATGTCGATGAATGCTGAGTGTGTGATAGAATATATTGTTTGCTAGGAAGAACAATGGCAAGGAAAACCTAGCCGGCCTCCCCCATAAGTAGAAAACTACTTGGGGCATTCCAAAGTGGCAGGACAACAATTCTTTAAGATAGCTGACCCTACCCCCATGGCTCTGTAGTTGTGGAGAATACTTTTTAGGTTGTGATCAGTGGTAAGCAGGTACCAGCTGCCTACTTGGCGTGTTTTGTGTTATGAGAACACACCGAACACCTGTTTGTTAATGATGATCACCTGTGCAGAGAGACTAACTGCGTGGGTCAGAGGCTACTGGGGCCTTCAGCCTGGAATGCTGTCAGCCCGAGGCGCTCTGTTCTGTAAGCTGCTGGCCCCCCAGGACAGACCCACTTTGCTGTTCTACCTGGGTGTCTGCCTCTCATTTCCTTCAGCGCCACCTGGGTGGGGGTCTCTATGGCAGAGCTGGTTCTCGGTAAGATCTGGAATCAGATTCCCCTGAACCAGTTATACAAACTCAGAGTGTCAGAGTCACGGATCATGTAAAGATGATTTGGAGGAGTTTGATGACCATGAGTCAAGGTGCTGCTAATCTTCCTCTGGAATGTTCTGTTCCTTCATCATGGGAAGAAGTACTACATTTGGTTACAGGTTGGTTGAAATAAAGAAGCAAGTTTCCCCCATTCTATTTCATGGGCTCCCTTCTCCTCAGCCTTCTCCATGGATCTCTTGGGAATCTATGGACTCAGCTCAAGAAATCCTGTATTGGCCAGGAGTGGTGGCTCATGCTTATAATTCCAACACTTAAAAGTTTTTTTCAAGCCAGGCATGGTAGCTGTAATAAACCAGGCATATTAACTGGCCTGTAAACTGAGCACTTCGGGAGGCTGAGGCGGGAGGATCACAAGATCAGGAGTTCAAGACCAGCGTGGCCAACATGGTGAAACCCTGTCTCTACTAAAATAGAAAAATTAGGCTGGTGCGGTGGCTCACACCTATAATCCCAGCACTCTGGGAGTCCGAGGCGTGCAGATCACCTGAGGTCAGAAGTTTGTAGTCCCAGCTACTTGGGAGGCTGAGGCAAGAGAATTGCTTAAACCCGAAAGGCAAAGGTTGCAATGAGTCGAGATTGGGCCACTGCACTCCAGCCTGGGCAAAAGAGTGAGACTCTTAGAAAAACAAATAAATAAATAAGCTGGGTGTGGTGGCTCACACCTGTAATCCCAGCACTTTGGGAGGACAAAGTGGGTGGATTACTTGAGACCAGGAGTCTGAGACCAGCCTGGCCAACATGGTAAAACCCCATCTCTACTAAAAATACAAAAATTAGCTGGGCGTGGTGGTGCCTATAATCCCAGCTGCTCGAGAGGCTGAGGCACAAGAATCACTTAAACCCAGTAGTGAGTGGAGATCCTGCCACTGCACTCCAGCCTGGGAGACAGAGCAAGACTCTGTCTCAAAAATAATAATTAATAAATAATTAAGAAACCCCCCAGGAGGTTCCAGGGGCCTCAGTGCAATTGTGACTGCACCAGCTGTGGCTTGGGAACCCTGACAAGGAGGCAAGAGAGTGTGGGGCCTGTGCAGCTAATTTCGCAGGAAGGGAGACCACCCAGATGCAAAGGCGGAGGCCTTCCTCCCGACAGCTCCCCCGCCATTCATCCTATGCACACGGCCACATGAAACGAATCCATTCTTTCTCTCCTCTGGGGCTTGCTTGCAGGGGAGGGGTTGGGTCAAGGCTAGGGGAGCCTGGCTCTTCCTCCTCCCTTGGTGCCTCAGTGACCAGCCAGCTCCCTGCCCCACCCAGCTGGCCCCAGGCCCCCGGCTGGGCCTAGCACTCAGCTTGCCAACTTGCAGCCTGAGGGAGGGCTGGGTTCTTCAATAACAGCCTCAAATCATCCCAGTTGCTGACAGCTGCAGGGAAGGCTCCCAGAGCCTATTCTCTCCGTCTGGCCTCCATCTCATCTGGTGATCCCAGGATCCCGGGAGTGGCTGCTGGTGGAGCCCTTCCCACAGACTGGGCCTCTGCACACGCATTGCACCAAATTCTCGAAGCAGCCCAACCAGGTGAGCTGGGTGATCTCCAATTTACAGATGGAGGGCAGGAGTCTGAAGTGGGCTTTGTAACAACGCCGGCTAGATTCCCATCGAGCTCAGGACCACTGGTCTTGAGCAAATCTCTTTACTTACCTGACCCTTGTCTTATTCATCTCATCAGCAAAATCGTTGTAATTCAGGGTTCCTTTTTTTTTTAGTATTTGAAAAAAAATGGTGTTTTTTTTTTTTTGAAGATGGAATCTCGCTCTGTCACCCAGGCTGGGGGGCAGAAGTACAATCTCGGCTCACTGCAACATCTGCCTCCCAGGTTCAAGAGATTCTCCTGCCTCAGCCTCCCAAGTAGCTGGAACTGTAGGAACACACCACCACAGCCAGCTATTTTTTTGTATTTTTTAGTAGAGATAGGGTTTTACCATGTTGGCCAGGCTGGTCTCTGACTCCTGCCTCAAGTGATCCACCCACCTTGTCCTTCCAAAGTGCTGGGATTACAGGTGTGAGCCACCACACCAAGCTTATTTGTTTGTTTGTTTGTTTTTCTAAGACAGAGTATTGCTCTATTGCCCAGGCTGGAGTGCGGTGGCCCAATCTCGACTCATTGCAACCTCTGCCTTTCAGGTTCAAGCAATTCTCTTGCCTCAGCCTCCCAAGTAGCTGGGACTACAGGTGTGCACCACCGCACCCAGCTAATTTTTGTATTTTAGTAGAGACAGGGTTTTACCATGTTGGCCAGGCTAGTCTCAAACTCCTGACCTCAAGCAATCCTCCTGCCTTGGCCTTCCAAAGTGTTGTGATTACGGGCATGAGCCATTGTGCCTGACCCTATTTCTTTATTTTTGATGCAGAGTCTTGCTCTGCCTCCCAGGCTAGAGTGCAGTGGTGTGACCTTGATCTTGGCTCATGACAGCCTCCACCTCCTGGGCTCCAACAGTCCTCTCACCTCAGCCTCCTGAGTAGCTGGGTCTACAGTTGCACACCACCACACTTGGCTAATTTTTGTAGAGACCAGGTCTCACCATATTGCCCAGGCTGGTCTTGAACTCCTGGGCTCAAGAGATCTGCCTGCATCAGCTTCCCAGAGTGCTGGGATTACAGGCATGAGCCACTGTGCCAGGCCTCTTGGGGGTTTCTTGGGCCAAGCCATCCCTTCTCAGCCTCTGTGCCCTGGCAGGCCCTGAAGGAGCCTGTGTAATCCTGAGCAATGGAGGAGGTGGAGGCTGAGGAACAGGAGTGAAGTTCTGGGGCTCTGGGGGAGACAAAGGACCCTGCTGGTGTCCCTCAGACCTGGGTTCTGGCCCCTCTGCTTCGTGTGACTTCAGACAAGTCTCTTTATCTCTGTGAGGCTATTTCCCCAGCTGTAAAATGGAGATCATAACACCAATGTACCTCTCAGGATTTCCAAGAGAGGAATGAGGTGAATGCACAAAAAGGCTCCTCCCACCCAACCTGGGCACTGCTGGTGATCACAGGACTCAGGAACAGTACATGACGGGCCGTGGGGTCACCTTTCCTGGGCTCAAATACCAGCTCTGCCTCTCACTGGCCGTGTGCTCTTGGGACAATGACCTACATTTCCCAAGGCCGTGTTTCCACATCTGTAAAATAAGGATAATCCAGGATATCATCGTCCCAATATTATTCTGAGAATCAAATGAGATACTTCATTAAAGTGCTTGGTCCATAGTGTAAGAAGTAGAAAAGTTCCTTTTTAAAATTTCCTTTCTTGTTAAAGAATAAGTGTGCTGATAACCTTGTTAAGCCCTATCCTATGTAGCTATTAGACACGCCATGCTTACAGGCACGTAGTACATTCTATGTCCTTGTACTT
>CAUYLG010028955.1:0-16908 GCA_963573385.1 Cacajao melanocephalus
TTGTTCCTGCACCTCCGGTGGTTGTGGATGTTTATTTGCTTTAACGTGGTCGGTGTTGGTTTTGGTATGCCTATTTGTTGCCACTTTACTCAAGCCTGGGAAACATTGTGAGATTCAATATTAAAAAAAAAAAAAAAAAAAAAGCATATGTTGCATTCAGAGAATAAAATAATTGAAATAATGGATATGACTTTTAAAATCCATCCTATGATCCGTGGTAAAATACAAAAGAATCAGGTTTGAGTGGTTCACTGTTTACTATTTTAAAGCATTATGAAGATTTGATTTTAACATGATTTTTTTTTCTGAACTCAAAGCAGGAACAAGAGACAAGTTACACCATTCTGAGAGCAAGAGCCACAAATGTCACCATCAGCAGCCTCAAGCCTGACACAACATACGTATTCCAAATCCGAGCCCGAACAGCTGCTGGATATGGGATGAACAGCCGCAAGTTTGAGTTTGAAACCAGTCCAGATTGTATGTATTATTTCAGTGTAGTTTAGAGGAGAGGGTAGGGGTCTTGCGAAAGATGTCTGATCACTTATTCTCATTATCTCTAAGTCTTAACCAAATGTGATGCATTTAAGGTATATTGCTTGGGACATTTAGCAATTTGCAGAGCCCCGTGTCTGTGTAGAGTATTTGTGTCTGTGTGGGCGTACATTTTGTGTTTCTTTTTTTCTCTTACACAGATCAAACATATTCTAATGCTTGAAATGCTTCTGGTCTTTTCTTAGCTGTAAATTTCTTTAGATGAACATTATTTAATAATGTAACACATTTCCAGTGCCTGTCATTGCAGATATTCTAGGTTCGTTGCATGATTCAGTGAACTACAAAAAAGAAACTTGCTGATCCATGAGAATCTTAATTTTGTTTTAATCCTTAACACATTCAATAGCATGTCACATAGAGAATAAGGATTTTCTAAAATGTGTTTTATCACTTTATTCACATTCACAAGTAATTTGCATAGCCTGTTCCTTTAACCCCAAATTTGGCTAAAATTGTCCTAAAACTGGTAAGCATTTTCCCAATAACTTTTCTTTTTTCAGATGAATTTTCTTCATACTTTAAAAAGCCCTTTGATAAAATATAATTTTCAAAAAGGTAAAATCATGTCTATGGCACTAATATAAAATGAATACAAGTTAATGATTTTATTTAACTTACTAATTAATCAGCAGATTAGTAAGAGATTAAAACCTATTCTAAGAAAAACTTGAAGAACAGATACATAACTACGTGTGTGTGTGTGTTTAAGCAATCATAATATATTAAAAATGTGCTAATATATTCCAAACTGGTTAATATGCAATTGGGGTAATAAATGTAATGATTGAGGCCATCTTTCCTACAGGGCACAAACCAGTTGCATTTCTAGTAAATAAGTGTTATTTTAATTGTTAAAGGAAAAGTCATATATATATATATATATATATATATATATATCTCACTATCAGTTTTCTACAAGTTAAATTCACTGTTGTAAAATAGCCTAGAAAGATGAGCAAAGATGCCCACGCTTTAGAAATAGATTATCCAGGAAGGGTCTGACAATGCTCAACACTCTGCTGAACGAAGCATCATAATCTTCTGACCATTCCCATTTGCCATTTTTCCCTGACACCTGTAGTTCCCATCTTCTAGATAGTTTGTTTCTGACGTAAAATCTCATTGTTGTTTGTATATTTTTATGTCCAAATTTGATAACTGATAAAAACATTCAGGATTGACCTAAAAATATAAAAATCGTTCTAGTTATATAGTATTTACTCCATCAAGTTTACTCATTTTGGGGTATGTATTTTATGGCATACTTTCTGTCAGATAATTAGAAACGCTGCTTCCAATAAGGAGCTGTAAATTCCGCCAGGTATTGAGATGCTAATGTTTTTAGAAATCATCTGCTCTCAGCTGAACCATGGCAATTCTACTCAGAGGAAAGCTGCCATGCTCAAATACATAAATCTATTCTTAAAGACCTCTTGTCATAGTCACGATAAAATGAGTATGGAGAAATCAGAGGATATTAGAAACAATACATGAAATAGTATGGAAACACAAGTGCCAACAAGGTTTAAAACAAATTAAAAATTGTAGATGACTCAATATAAAATATAAGTGTAACTTAACACTAGTACTTCTAAGACGTTTTGCAAATGCTAATTGGTACAAAGAAAGTTTCTATTTTTGAAATGATTACAGATTAACTTTTCTCAAAAACAATTTTTTTTTTTTTGAGACAGAGTCCTGCTCTGTCGCCCAAGCTGGAGTGCAATGGCAGGATCTCAGCTCACTGCAACCTCTGCCTCTCAGATTCAAGCAATTCTCCTGTCTCGGCCTCCTGAGTAGCTGCAACTACAGCCACACGCCACCAAGTCCAGCTAATTTTTTTTTTTTTTTTTGGTATTTTTAGTACACACAGGGTTTCACCATATTGGTCAGGCTGATCTCAAACTCCTGACCTCAGGGTGATCCACCTGCCTCGGCCTTCCAAAGTGCTGGACTTAAGTGAATATTTGAAATAACAGCAATAACAAAATTTATATTTGATTTATCAGGAGAGATCCGAAATAATAGAAGTAGTGAAAGAAAATTTTATTGTATCCTGTGGTGGAAATCAGGCATATTATGAGGCAAAGGCTCATACCACTATTAGATAAACACTTTTTATGCATATTTGGGAACTTCCCTCTAATCTTGCATGGTCTTAACACTTAACTCTCTCTGATAAGTAAATTTGCGAAAACAATATATTTTAAAATTCTAATGTAGTTCCAGATTTATCACAGATATTGCTCTGGTAGCATTTATGCATAAACTTCTAATGCAGCTTTGGTGTCTGAGGTTTAAGAAATATCTCATTTGAAAACTGCAGGGTCTTGGGATTTTTGCCAAGTAAGTTTTGTATTAGAAATGCTTGCATTGATTGAGAGAGAGAAGAGGAAAAAGAATGAAAAAAAAAATGAGCATTTTTCTCCTTCCTCATTTATTTAAAAACTATGAATTACACATTTTAATTTATTGAGAAAAGTTAGCTTACTTTTGGTATTTCACCGTAATTTTTCCAGATTTTAAATATAAATGAGAAAAAAAATCCCTTTTGTCTTAGGAGGTAAAAGAAAATTTTTTTTGTCTCACTGTCACTATTTTTTTTTCAATCAAAATGACACATTCCTAAATACTCTTAAGTATTTAATAAGAATCTTATTTGTTATATGTTGATTTTTTTAAAAATAGGGTTATGTTTGTATTCAACAGTTTCATTTTTTCTCTAGTTTTAATTTAATTTATGTCTTTATTTATTGTTTTTGAGACTGAGTCTTGCTCTGTTACCGAGGCTGAAGTGCATTGGTGTGATCTCAGCTCACTGCAAGATCTGTCTCCCAGATTCAAGTGATTCTGTAGCTGGTATTACAGGCGCGTGCCATAACACCCAGCTAATTTCTTTTTTTTTAGTGGAGATGGGGGTTTCACCATGTTTGCCAGGCTGATCTCAAACAACTGACATCAAGTAATTCGACTGTCTCAGCCTCCAAAAGTACTGGGATTACCATCATGAGCCACTGAACCCGACCGGTTTTAATTTTTAATTATATAAGAATTCTCATTCTTGACCTGTATGCGTATTTCTTAGTAGAACACAATGCACTTTGAGCTAGAACCTAGATAATATTTTCTGAACTTTACAGAGAAGAGATGGAGTCAGAGTAGAGCACATTTTATTTAAGTGCTTTAAAATAGCTTATTTTTGTATGTCAGTACTTTATTATCATCTTCATTTTACAGATGAGGAAACTGAGGCATAGAGCGGTTAAGGAAGTTTTCCAAAGTCACACAATTGGCAGGGGATATGTTGATTCCAGAATCCATGTTTATATGTGACAGTATATAAATCAGGGTGATAAACATTTCATTTGATTCTGTTCTGTAAGCCATTCAGATACTATTATTTCCTTTTATACATCACCCAAAACACAGAGCTTATGTGTTTTTTTCTAAGTTTGCATATCTAGTCGGTGGAGCAACAATCCTAGAATCACCAAATTTTGAAGCGTTGAACCAGTGCAAGTATTGCACGTGAAAAAAAAAGAACTTAAACAAATTTACAAGAAAAAATCAAACAACTCCATCAAAAAGTGGGCAAAGGATACGAACAGACACTTCTCAAAAGAAGACATTTATGCGGCCAACAAACATATGAAAAAAGCTCATCATCACTGGTCATTAGAGAAATGCAAATCAAAACCACATTGAGATACCCATAGAAAGCATGGAGTATAACACAAAACCGTGAAAGGATTTTCCTAGAATGAAGGCAGCGTCACCAATATGAGAAGTACAGACATTAAGTCACGTTTGGAAGAGCAGGTAGTCCAACTGTTTGGAAACCCTCAGTTGGGAAAAGCTAAAGCTGTGGTTTGTGCTTTGTGCACAAGAAAACCAGGGATAAAGTGGGAGTTAATAGCAAATACATTAGAGCGGAGGAGCACTATTAGAGTGAACTTGACAAGTCATTTCAAGTCTCTATGTCTTAATTTTACTATCTGGAAATTGGGGAAGATCATGTGAATAGCTCATGAGGTTTTACTGTTGGCTAAAGTGCTTAAAATATTACCTCATATCGCCTCATACAGCAGGCATTCACTGTGCCTGTGTGCTGTAGTTAAACAAATAGTCCATAATTTGAACATCTGAAGAATTTCCAGAATAACAATCTGTGGAATAAAATTGAGTTTTAAAATCAGAGGACTTTTGAGATAGCATGGGGAGAAAAGCCAGATATAGGTGATGGGGAGGAAGGCAGCAAATCACACTGCCATGTGTGTATCTATGCAACAGTCTTGCATATTCTTCACATGTACCCTAAAACCTAAAATACAATAAAAAAAATTCAGAGGACTTCATTGGATATGACTATGAAGAAGGCAACCCCAGGGATAACTAAATTAGCACACCCTCATTATTTGTTGTTTTTAAAGAGTAAAAGTGCTGCAATCTTACTTTCTTGGACCCTATTATTAGGGGATATAAAGGGAGCCTGACAAAAGCAGAATGAAATCATTAAATAGAGAAATTTCTGCATAAAAATTAGGCATTTATCATCTATAATTTTGTAGGAAATAGAGTACTTTTGCAACATTTTCATCAGAGAAATAATATAAAAATTTGTAACATTTAATGAGCACTTAATATATGCTTGGCAGTACTGTAAGTGTTTTACTAGTATTAACTCATTTAATTTGCAAATAACAAAATTATGTCACACAGCAAATAAGTATAAATCCAGGAGTTCTGACTCAAAAGAATGAGCCCCAGATCATTCTTTTGAGAGAGAAAGCCAGCTCTCTGTGCAGGATGGAGTAACATGCAAATGACTGGAAACAGAAGGAACAGAAAAAAAATCAAATTGAATTTCTAAGAAATGTAATAGCTATCAATTATGTTAAAGCATTAGACACCTATGTAACTCATCACTATTATTCATTCACATTATTTACTAATTTTTGCAGCAAAAATGATCTGATTTAGTTATGTGCTTTAGATAGTCTCTGAAAGTCATATATTTTTAGAGATGAAAAATACTGTAGAGAAATCCTAGTTTAATTTTGTTTTTAACAGAAAAAGAAATAGAGAATTATTCTTTCTCCTATCATATTTTCCTTCCCAGTTTCACTGAGCTTTATTTTATAAGCTGGATAATCAAAATAACCAGAAAATTCATACCTTAGTACTTCCTAAAAATTATTACAGTATGCAAACTGAAAAGCATGAGTTCAAGTCATCACTATATGTTTATGAAGCATTTTTGAAATATTGGGTTAAGCTCTTTCAGAAACCATTCACAGATCTATAGTCAATGGATAGGGATGCATCAATCAGATGCTCTGGGAAGCAGGTATGAAGATGGAACTATAAGAGCTTTATAGGAGAAATACGTGTGAAGGATAAAAGGCAGATGGATCTGAGCCAGGCAAACGGAGCCTCAGACTGAGATGGAGGTCTGTCATTTGTAAAGGGAAGGAGGGAAAAAAGAATGGGTTGAGGAGGGGAAGCCCCAGACAGAAGTGAAGCTTTGAGGTCTCAGTCAAGCAAATGGCGGGCTTCAGAGTACAGATCACCCATTTGAGCAGTGTTGCATTGGGGAGGGATGGTTAGGCTCCAGTAATCCTTTGCCAGTACTGTTAAGTCACTGAGGGGACCATAACTTGTGCTTGAAGGCTATAGTGGATCCTGAAGGTGCAGCAGCTGGAGGCTGTCTGTTCTCTGTACTCTTTGCAGCAGGAACATCTGAGCAAGCACTCCTGTGACTGCCATAGCGGTATAAACAATAGTTTGCTGGTAGTAAAGAATAAAGGGCTTGCAACAGTTTATATTATGAGTGTGCCATCCTGCCACACTCTGAGCACTTTTTTTCAGATGGTAGTCACAGGAAACGCCTAATAACCTATCTGTCACGTTTCTTTTCTTTCATTATTTAATGATCCCTAAGACCACATATTTTAGAGAAAATATTCCAAACTTAGATTTGTTCAGGCTGAAGATGTCATGTTGGTTCCTGGAGAGGTGATAATATTCAGATAACTAGAATCTGCTCTTCTTTTGAGTCCTTATGTGTTCATGTATTTAATCAGCATTTATGGCAAGAACAACATCTGCAAATATGAGCGTTAAAGAGGCTGTTCCAGGGAAATTGTGTGTATTTTACAAAATCTGGTGATTAGAGTGCTTATGGAGTTGTAGGAGGCATGGCTGGAGATTTAAACATGAAACAGATCCTAAATGGTTTTTACATGCTCTGCTATAAAATTTGCATTTTATCTTGAAAGCGATGGAGAACCAAAGTTTTCCTATGCAAAAATTTTATGCATAGGAATGACATAGTGAAATTTCTGGTTTAAAAGGAATATTCTAAAAGATAAAAGATGTGAAAAGCATACAAATAGAGACCAAATTTAGGAATTTCTAATTATAATCCAGAAGATAAATGAAGTCTTAAACTAGGATATTTAAGAGTGTTTGGTGATTAATTGGATGCAGAATGATTAGGAGATAGAGAGGAGAGGTTATTTTATATTTATGGTGTAGATTCTTGCTCCTCAAAATGTTGTGGTCTGGAATCAGCGTCATCAGCACTGCCTGGTGTGTTCATAAGAAATGTACAACTTCATTCCCCACTCTGGATTGACTGAATCAGAAACTGCTTTTCCAGAGATTCCTGAGTGGTTTGTGTGAAGAATAAAGTTTGAGAAACATTGGTTTGGGTCAAGAGTCCGTAAACATTTTTTCTGTAATAGGCCAGATATATTTCAGGCTTTATGTACATTCATTCTCTACTGCTGCTACTCAATTTGCTCATTCTAGCATAAAATCAGTCATAGACAATACACAAATTAATGATTGGTTGTGGCTATGTTCCAATAAAACTTTATTTATGGACAGCAAGATTTGAATTTCCTGATTTAGAATTTTCACGTCATGAAATCTCGTTCTTTTGACTTTTTACGACTGTTAAAAGAAATGTGAAACCATTCTAAACTCGCGAGCTGTACAAAAACAGGGCACAGGCAAGATTTGGCTCCTGGGCCTTTTTGCCAACAGTTTGTCTAGGTGAATAAATGAGCTCAGGAGCCATTTATAAGATAGGAAATAGAAGGAAGGTTTGCTGGTAGTATGTGTTGAGGTCCACATATTATATCACTTTTCAAATGAATACAGGTATTGGAGGTAAAGTAAGCTTAATTAGAAAGCTTTTTAAAATTTTATGCCGAGAAATCTTCATCTCCCTAAGATTCTTCCATAACTTCTGGTTCATTCAACAAGTTTTTTGTCATTGAGGACGGAGAAACTCAGTACAGCGTATTTTGCACAGGAGACATTTAAATGATGTTTGATTGATGTCATCGAAGCATAGTATTTAATCTTACTAATTAGGTAGAAATTTCAAGCACAATATCTATTTTTTTAAACACTAAGTAAAGAATATTTTCAACACTGTATCAGACATTAAGCCGTATTTTAGGTAAAAGTAGGACACAAATAATTTAATTAATCAGCTGTTCCATGTAGGTATCAGTCATGACGATAATACCTGTTCTTATTTTTTCTCTTCAACCTCACAGCTTTCTCCATCTCTGGTGAAAGTAGCCAAGTGGTCATGATCGCCATTTCAGCGGCAGTAGCAATTATTCTCCTCACTGTTGTCATCTATGTTTTGATTGGGAGGTGAGTTCACAGTCTGTTTTACTATTTACTCTCATTATTGCTTTGTTTACTGCCCTTGATTGCCATTAAAATTTGAAGAGTGTGCTCAATAAAATATTTTAACAAATCAGAATGTCTTCCTTTTATTTTACGTCCTCTCTTTCTCCTCCTTTTCTTTGTTTCTCCATCCTTAGTTTGGATTTTCTGCTCTACATGAAATTCCTGTCCCCATTCTTTAACACGCACGCATCCCCTTCTCTCTTCTGATCTTACTCCTACTTTTTACTTTCTTTCTCTAATTATCTTCTCACTCTTCAAATAACCCCAGATTTCCTTGACACTTTCTCACCCAGAACGTGGGTAACACTGCACAGCACTAATCATTACCCATGGAGACCTTACCCTTCATTCCTTCTAACAGTAGTTGTTAAAAAATACTATAAACACATTCTAAGGCCATTATAAAAACTGAACTGGAGGGTCTGCACAGTGGGAAGCAACGCTATGTATCTCCTCATTAGGCAGCTTTCCAGGGTCCCCAGAGAGAGGGGCTTTCTATAGAGGATTTAGAAAATATGAAGTTATTAAACTTTCACTAAAGCATTTAATTGAGGAAAATGCTTCATTTTTATGGATTGCACATTTTGAGCATAGATAACTATTTCAAGTATATTCCTCTTATGTGTTGCTTTCTTTGATTTACCTCCAGGTTCTGTGGCTATAGCAAGTCAAAACATGGGGCAGATGAGAAAAGACTTCACTTTGGCAATGGGCATTGTAAGTTTCTCAACTTGGCCTTTTGTTTTGCTTCACCGTTTTAGCTTTAGCAGTTACTGATTTACAATTGGTTAACTTCCTCTTGACAAAGAGACTTCAAAAGTACTTTTATGGAAAAACTGAGGACACTAAATCTATTTTAGAAAAAGAAGGAAAGTCATGGTTCTGCATTAAGTAATTTTTACATGCGTACATTTCAGAGTACTTAAGCTAAAATAAAGGGTAATCTGTGGTCTACTTTCAAATAACGCACGAGATAGGTAGAAGAAACCATAGTCAGCTCTGCGTGGCTGAAATGCAAAGCGTATCTTCAATTTCCTTATTACTAGTCCTTTGCTAAGCTCTAAATGGGAGACTTTTCTCTTTCCTAACTGCCAAGTAAATATAAACAACCTCTGTTTATGTGAAGTGCCTTACTCCATTTTATCAACCAACCTAGAAAGAGTCTTTAAAATAAACTGTTTATTTTGCAGTTACATGATATCCAACTAGCAGTAAAGTCAGAACTTTCTCTTCACATTTTAATTTATCCTTTTAATTTTTTTTTTTAAATATACATTTAGGAAACAAAGTGTTTACAACTAACAAAAAGTGTTTTTTGTTTTGTTTTGTTTTGTTTTGTTTTTCTGGTGAAACGAATCATTCCAGGTGTTTTGATTTTCCAAACTGTGGCTCAGCTTAGCATGGCAATTACTAATCAGCGGTTTAAATAGTATGTTCTCACGGAAATTAGTACGAAGACTATACCCATGCACATGTGCTCTAAAATAATCTCGGTATAACTGATGTAGTCTTTTAAGCAATTCTTTCTTTAGTATTCACTATTTTCTTCTAAATTATTTGCGAATCAACATGATACTTTGTATCAGCCATCGAATTATTATCTAAAAATGATAGAGTCATAACTCAAGTAAAAAAACTTGACTACCTGTTGCTAACATACAAAGAAGCAAACAGTAGCTTGAAAAAATGATGCCTTTCAAAATATAAATTGATATGAGATGAAAGCAGGATAAGAGTTTGCAGAAACATTGTTTTGTTCATCTCATTACAAGGTCTATATAAAATAATTCACACAAAAAAGCCAAGGTACTACATTCCTAAAATCAATATCACCTCAGTCCAGATTAATTAGGTGACCAACTCAGAAGTCTAAAAAGAATGCCTGAACAAGTTGCAGGATACTTGTCTTTCTTTTTCTCAATGGGCCCACAAAACACTTGTGTTAAAATTTCTATACATAAATTAGAGCAGTGGAATTCTTGTGGATTATCCTTAGTTTGACTTGGACAGTTGTTGTAAACATCATCTTTAGACCAGCACTGTACTGACTAATTTTTTATGGAAATTGTGAAACTTATGAATTTGTAGTTTTGGTAAATTTCTGTGTGCCAATTATTAAACAGGTTCCTGTAATGTCCCAGTCTGTTCTGCTATTGTTTTTTATGGTGGATTTTGTTGAAAGTTTAATTTTTTTTCAAATGCACAGTATCCTTATGGCAAAACAAAAAAGAAATGCATTTCATCCTGGCTGCAAAGGCATAAAGTAACTTATATGCATATCATAAACTTTCTGCCTCTTAAAACTACAGCTGGTTTATTTCAGACCATTTATTTGGTATTACTTTAAAAAGCTCTAGCTATGAACTGTTCCCTCCAGCCTTGTTACAAATCCTATAATATTGCTTCAAAAGGAAAGAAATGTGTTTCACCTCCTAAGATCCTGTCCCCTTGCCCTTTCTGGCTGGGCCTTTTTACTTCTTTGCTATCCTTAGGGCAACTCATGCTGGTAAAATGGAAATGTAAATTATTGTGTTTGCACAGAACGAGCTGTAAAGTAGTGCAGCTTAACACGTGTGCATGTGTTTATTATCTGGTTTTCATGACAGAGCCCAGTTACTCTGCATGTTGCCCTTAATTATTGGTGTGAAGGGATTATGTGCCTTGCAGCCTGAATCACCTGATTCCTGAAATCTCTGGGGTCAGCAGTTAAAAATCAACAGCCAATGCTTCCACAGTGAACAGACTATTTTACTTGGGGATATATATGTTTATGTTTGTTATTTTTTTCCCCAAATGTCTTATGGATGCAAAAGAAATTCCCCTTCTTTTAATTAATAGCAAGGAATAGGACTGATTTTATTTGGGAATGATTATTTAAGTTTCAGATTATTTAGTAATAGTAGTATTACATATAAGTATTAATCATACATATATTCTCTGCCGGCTAACTGGTCCTGAAGGGTAAATCTAAATCACAATTTCAAGGCTTTTCAAGGCCAATGCTTGTTTAAAATATGAGACATTGCTCCTAACAACTCATTTTATAATCTTTGTAAATTCTGATGCCAGGAAATCTCCCCTAAATGAATTTTATTAACTTCAGTGAGGTAAGCAGTTGTAATTATGTACAAAACAGTTCCATTTTACCTTATGTTTAAAGTCTCATTTTATTTCCTTAGAAAGCATTGCTGGATTTCTTTACCTTACTGTTACAAAGTAAGGGCAAATAAAAACTGGAAAATCACACATTATAGGGCCGATCTGATAGAAGAAGTTTTCATATTAAAATGTAACTAGAAAAATGTATGTTTTGTGGATTTGGGGTGGAGAGTTCTGTAAATATTTGTTAAGTTTACTTGTTCCAGGTCTGAGTTCAAGTCCTGGATATCCTTGTTAATTTTCTATCTCGTTGATCTAACATTGACATATTTTAAAAGTGACCACATAATTGGAAGTAAATCACTCCTCAGCAATTGCATAGCATTTCACAGGTTTAAATAAAATATTGGTTGGCTGCTTGTTTGTTATTTTCATCCCTTATTCTTTCCTGTCTCCATTGTTAAGCACAATTGTTGGCATAAAAGAGGTTTTTAACACCCATTTTTAGACTGCATTCTATCCTGGGCAATAGAACAAGAGTCCCATTCTCTCTCCCTCTTTCTCTTCCTCTTTCTTTCTCTCTTTCATTCTTTTTTTTCTTTCTTTCACTCTTTCTTTCTTCTTTTCTCTCTTTTTCTTTCTTTGAAAAAAAAAAAAAGAAAAACAGCTTTGTGTAAGTCTTCCATATGAAAAAAATTCCTCATAGTATATGTGCAACTCACAGTGATATGCTTATTTCAGAAGACACTATACCACCACCTCACAGGTATTATTCTTGATCCAATTAATTAATTTTACTTTCAAATTTGCTTCCCCTGTAAAATGGCACTAATAATCATCCACTGTGTTGTTGGAAAGATTAGATGTATAATACGCTTATCATATCACGCAAACATTGCTACCATTTAGTTTTAGAAAATTCCATCAGATTGAAATAATGTCTTACTCCATTCTTGAAGTCAGATCTCTTTTCCACTTCTAACTTTGGACTACTGATAATCTATTTTTTGTAGGTATAGGTTTGACTATTCTGAACATTTAATACAAACTGATGCATACAATCCATGTTATTTTGTATTCAGCTTCTTTCATTTAGCATAATGTGCTCATATTAGAATAATATATTCATATGTTGCATATGTTGTGAAATATTATACTTTCCTCTTGGAATTACTTTGACACCATCAGAAATCAATTGGCCATAATACAAGTTTATTTCTGAACTCTTGGTTCTGTTCTGTTAATCTGTGTGCCTAGCTTATACCAGTAACACATTGTGTTGGACACAGTAATTTTATAATATATTTTAAAATTGGAATTTATTAGTTCTCCAATTTTTTTTTCTTTTTTTTTTTCAAAATTGTTTTGGCCATTCTAGATTGTTCTTATTTTCTTATTTCCATATAAATTTAGGTCAGCTTGCCAATTTCTGTAAGAAAAATTAAAAAAAGAAAGAAAGAAAGAAGAAAGGAAGGAAGGAGATGGAGTGGAGGGGAGGGGAACAGCAGGGGAAGGGAGGAAGAAAGGGAGCAAGGAAGGAAGGAGGGAGGGAGGAAGGAAGGAGGGAAGGAGGGTAGGAAGGAAGGAATGAGAAAGAAAGGAAAGAAAGAAAGAAAGAGAGAGAGAAAGAAAGAAAAGATTACACTGAATGTATTGACCTGTTTGGGGAAGAATTATGATCTATACTGAGTCTTTTAATCCATTAATATAAAATGATATTCCATTTATTCAGATCTTATATAATTTCTCTAGCAATATTTTATAGTTTTTAGTGTAGAAACTTCACCATATTTTTTTCTTATATTTAATACTAATTGTTTAATTTTGTGGTGCACATTTGAAATAAATTATTTTTAATTTCAGTTTTGGATTGCTCATTGCTAGTATATGTAAAAACAATTGATATTTTTGTATTGATCTTATATTTTACATCTTTACTGAACTCATTTTTTTTCTTTGTTTGTTTTTGTGTGGTTTCCTTATGATTTTCTCAACATAAAGTTATCCAATCTGTGAATAAAGAAAGTTTTACCTCTTGCATCCTGATCGGTTTGTATTATGTTTCTTGACTGCACTGGCTCAAACAACTAATATGATGTTGAATAGAAATGGTGAGAACTGAAACCCTTGACATGTTTTTTACTTTAGTGGGAAAATATCTAGTCTTTCAACTATTAAGTATAATTTCAGGGTTTTTGTAGATGTCTTTTATCAGTTTAAGGGCATTTTCTTTTACTTCTGGTTTCTTGAGAGTTTTTATCACCAATGGATGTTGAATTTTACCAAATATTTTTTCTACATCTATTGAGATGATCATATGGTTCTTCTCTTTTATTCTATTTCAATGTCTTGAACCTGGAGTAGGCATGATAGTAATCCCAGGTTAAAACATAGATATCTTCTATATTCTCACTAAGGCTTAAACTTTTCACTTGAACAAATGCTTCTGAATTTAATGTATACCCTTTTTCAATGTCCAGCATCCAAAAGTTGTTTTGACAATCTATTTCTAGTTTTATTATTGCTTTATGATGGTGGATTGCTGTGCTTATCATTCAATCATTTCAGAAGTTGCTATGCCACCACCACATAGATATTATTCTTGATCCAATTATTTAATTTTACCTTCAAATTTGCTTCCTCTGTAAAATGAGACTAATAATCATCCATTGTGTTGTTGGAAAGATTAGATATATAATATATTTGAAAGTTATTATTGAAGCATCTTGTATACAGCATGTTCAATACATAGCATTTGGAGTTCAGATGAATATAATAGAACAAGATCATTAAGATGTAACTGAAAAGGACTTTGTGGGACTTCAGTATAACTTGAGATGCTCTATGAGATGCCCCAGTCAGACTAAGAGAGTATAGATTCTAAATCAATATTTGTGAATGTTTCTTACTTAAATAAGTAAGGATAGATAATTTTATATCCCTTTATTTTCTACGTTTTTATTAAATCAGGTTTACTTTGCGATAATCTGTCTTTCTTCTTGCCTTAGAACATTTCACATTCAGCTTCACCTTAATTAATACATATTACAGTAACTTTGGTATGTATCTGATTTATTGAGAATTTTGGAAAGGCCAGTAGCAACACCTTTGATACTAACTTACCATAATAACACAGATCCTTATAAAATTAATGTTACTGCTTATGGGCAATTTCTGTGTATCACAAATACCTAATATTAATAAGCTGAAGATAAAGAGCCCACAAATTCAGATAAAATCAAATATTTTATATTTAGTTTTGTTTTTGCTGCTTCTCGCTTAAAATTCTCCAAAATGGATGGTTCTCTTTCTTCTTTCCTTCAGTTATTCATTAGTACAAATCAGTGTCCATCAATAACAGCTTCTTGTGGGGCAAACGTTACCCACTTGGCAATACTACATTTATGACATGTATCTATGAAATAATTATAAAATTATCATCACATTTATACATATATGTTTTTTAATCCCAGCAGAAAAAGAACACAAGCAAAGAGGTAGGAAGAGAATATAATAAATAGTGACAACTGGACTTAGCTATTTTAATCTTGCATACATACTTTTTATCCATTCTTTATTCTCTTTCCTTTATTCCTAATCTTTTCGTAAGTTTTGTTAACTTATTTTCTCCTATTTGTCATATCTACTTCCCTTATAATTTTTTCCTACACAAACATTGTCTTGCTTTTGTCTCTGTATTTTTTTTCCACAGAATGCCTCACTCACACTTCATTCTCTTTGTCTTTTCTGTACCATTACAGACATGTCCAAGTATATTGGGAACAGTTTATACTCCCCAAATAATCCACTCTAAGAAGCAGCTAATTTTATCTTTCAAGTAAACAATTTCAATCCTAGTAGCCATAAATATCTCAACGATGATTCTCTCTACAACATTTTCATTAAAGCTGGGGCTTTGTTTGGTGTTTTGGTTTTAAACAAACACTCGTCCCAGCAGTGCAACTCACCAATATAGAACAGAATTACGATGTACTTCCAGCCAAATTCAGTTTATTGTCAATTTCAGTAGTGTTTCTTATGGTAGCAATTATTCTCTGTAAGCCTGCAAGCAAGCAGCAGAAAACTGAAATCATCAAAGAGTTTTTATCTGCAGCAATTCCAGAAATGGCAGGTAGCTGATAGTTTAAACTTTAGTTCTCTGCAGTGGAATAGTGCAAATAGGAGAATGCCATCTGCCTGCTCCTGGAGGCTTTCTGAAAAATATACCCAAGTTAATAAAGTTTTTGGGTGATATTTGATAACTTTAGTTACTATTGCACTGGATGCTCTGTTGCATACATGGCCCTCTTATGCTGCCCCAGACATCCCTGAGACAAATTTTACAAGTTAGAGTAGCATTGCATATATATGTGTCTGTGTGTGTGTGTGTGTGCGTGCATTGCATATATATATATATATATGCAATGCTATGCCAACTTGTAAAATTAGATATTTGGATGCTTGTTTCAATTTCTTAATTACTGGAAGCTTGATCTCCTAAATGTTAAGTTTCTCGATTTAACCTGACAAATAGGATGACTGCTGAGAGTTACATAAACAGAAACAAACACAAGAAAGGGCAACCAGCTTTGGACTTACTCTTCAGAGAGTTGTTCTTAGGAATTTTCAAGATCTTAGACAGTTAAATCTTAAAACAAAGGAGATAATTGTAAAATGTCATCCAGTTTATTCTTCCTGTTGGTGATAATTTCCTTAAAGCATCTTAGACAGCAAAGAGACTGCCATTTTCTGTAAATAATTCTAAACAAAATTTATTTATTTATTTATTTAAATCATTAACTCAACAAATATTTGTTGCTTTCCTTCACTTTCATGCTTTGGGGAAAATAGTGGCAGGAAAATTCTTCAGATTAAAGCAGTGAAAGGACAGAGCTATTCCTTTAAACTTATATACCAGCATAGAACAACACTCATAGTACAATTGCTTAAGTTGTAATAAATGTACAAAGGAGTCAAGTAAAGAATACTATGAAGACATAAAACAAAGGGACTTGCTATTGTTTCTAGAGGCTTCTTGAGAAATTGGCTGAACCCTAAGGGGTCAGTTGGAGTTAACTTTGTAAGTGAGGAGAGAGTGTGGAAGAGTTAGTCCATGAAGAGGAACAGAGTGAGCAAAGGTCCTGAAACAAGAAAGAACAAAAAATGACTTTATAACCAAAAAGAAAGCCAGTGAAGTTATAGCATGGAGAGTAATGGAAGAGGTTCATGGTGAGGTTGGTCAAGCAGGGTGGTTAAAAATTTTGATCTGTATTTTAAGAACAATGGAAATAGACTTTAGAGTTTTTTTTTTTTTTGAAAGAAAGAAAAAGAGAGGAAAGAAAGTGAGAGTGAAAGAAAGAAAGAAAAAGAATGTTTGAGAGAAAGAAAGAGGAAGAAAAAGAGGGAGAGAGAACAGGATTCTTGTTCTACTGCCCAAGCAGGGGAGTATCATGGTTTGTTCTTATTTTAAGAGAATGTAGTATGTAACGTAGAGAGTCAATTTTCAAGGCTGAGAGTAGACATTAGGTGGTGCTGATC
>CAUYLG010028958.1:0-21573 GCA_963573385.1 Cacajao melanocephalus
TCCCTCCCCTCACCCCCTACACCCCAACAGGCCCTGGTGTGTGTTGTTCTCCTCTCTGTGTCCATGTTTTCTCAATGTTCAACTCCCACTTATGACTGAGAACATGCAGTGTTTGGTTTTCTGTTCCTGTGTTAGTTTGCTGATGTCTCTGCAAAGGACATCAACTCATTCTTTTTTTGGCTTCATAGTATTCCATGGTGTATATGTGCCACATTTTCTTTATTCAGTCTATCATTGATGGGCATTTGGGTTGGTTCCAAGTCTCTGCTATTGTGAATAGTGCTGTAATAAACATACCTATGCATACGTCTTTTTAGTAGAATGATTTGTAATCTTTTAGGTATATATCCAGTAATGGGATTGCTGAGTATTTGTTTTTGGTTGTGTTGTATTTGGTATTCTGTTTTTACAGAAATACCAAATGGTATTTCTGGTAGATCCTTGAAGAATCACCATATTGTCTTCCACAATGGTTGAACTAATTTATGCTCCTACTACTGTGTAAAAGCATTCCTATTTCCCCACATCCTCTCCAGCATCTGTTGTTTCCTGACTTTTTAATGATCTCTACTCTAACTGATGTGAGATAGTATTTCGTTGTGGCATTGATTTGCATTTCTCTAATGACCAGTGATGATGATCTTTTTTTCTTATATGTTTTTGGCCTCAGAGATATCTTTTTTTGAGAAGTGTCTGTTCATATCCTTTGCCCACTTTTTGATGGAGTTGTTTTTTTCTTGTAAATTTAAGTTTCTTGTAGATTCTGGATTAGTCCTTTGTCAGAAAAATAGATTGCAAACATTTTCTCCCATTTTGTAGGTTGCCTGTTCACTCTCATGATAGTTTCTTTTGCTGTATAACACAATTTTCTATTTGTGATATATTTACCTAATATAGCAGTGATTTTTAGAGTAGAACATACTTACCTAAGGAGTGTTTACAGTGGCTCAATGGGGTGGTGTATTAGTCTGTTTTTACAGTGCTATAAGGATACCCAAGACTGGGTAATTTACAAAGGAAAGAAGTTTAATTGACTCACAATTCTGCATGGCTAGGAGGCCTCAGGAAACTTACAGTCATGGCAGAAGGGGAAGCAAGCATGTCTTACTTGGCAGCAGGCAAGAGGCACGAGAGCAGGGGAAAACTTCTACTTATGAAAACATTAGATCTTGTGAGAACTAACTTTTATAAGAACATCATGAGTGAAACCGTCCCCATGATCCAATCACCTCCCACCAGGGCCCTTCCTCAAAATGGGGGGATTACAATTCAGATTGCAATTCAAGATGACATTTAGGTGGGGACACAGGGCCAAAGTACATCAGGTGTAGGAAGAAAACAATGGAACCGTTATTTTATTTATGTTTACATTAGTCTGTTTACACTGTGTATTTGTATGTGCTCTAGGATTATACCTAATGTGTATTACAGTGACCTTCCCAATAAATATTGAATGAGGAAATAACCCATATTTGGACTCTCCCCATGCCCAGCAAAATGCCTCATACATGGCAGGAACACAGTAAATCTTTACAAAATATTTGTTCATTTAGTAAAAATGTTTTTTTCTTCCTCTAAAAACCTAGATGAGATAAGTTTCATTAAGGTTTCAGAATTTGGGATGGAGGGATGCAATAAAAAAAAAAGTTTCGTGGCACAGAGGATAGCTGAAATAGGCTGGCATTTGAACAAGAGTTTTCTATGAAAGATTCTTTCTAGAAATATCTTATGAAAAATATATGTATATCTGGCCAGGTACAGTGGCTCGGGCCTGTAATCATAGCACTTTGGGAAACTGAGGCAGACAGATCACCTGAGGTCAGGCGTTTAAAACCAGCCTGGACAACATGGTGAAACCCTGTCTCTACTAAAAATACAAAAATGAGCTGGGTGTGGTGGTGTATGCCTGTAATCCCAGCTACTCAGGAGGCTAAGCCACAAGAATCACTTGAATCCAGGAGGTGGAGGTTGCAGTGAGCTGAGATCATGCCACTCCAGCCTGGGCGACAGAGTAAGACTCCATCTCCAAAAGAAAAATACATAGAGACACACACACACACACACACACGTACATTCAGGTCTTAGAAGCAAGAAGTTTTGGATAGTGAAAAGAGTTGAAGAGGAACTTATCTATGGGGTATTGCAGGAAGGCAGTGAAGAGGCCTGGGAGGTATAGAAGTTATAGATAAGAAAGAAAGGCCCCAGAGAAGAGCCTGGCAAAGCCACACAGCAAGCTACAATCCCTGCAGGCAGCAGGTGATGCTGCTTCCCAGTTGCTCAAATCCTCCCCTGGGTGTTCAGCACCAAGGTCTTTACTTTGACAGTTGTAACCCTCTGAGTGCCTGAATCATCATTCTAAAGCATCAGTTTTCACTGTAAACTACTGCAGAAGATTCATCTGAATTCGTAGAGACTCCAGGACCTTCTCAGCAAATTCTTTTTTGAACAAATCCCCTGACCTGCACCTTTTTTCATCTAACTTGCCTCTTTATTCTAGAATTGAATTATAAAGACAAACTGACTGAAAGAGACCTTGATAGAAGAGAAGGTTCGACTTCAGTACTGTTCCTCAGACTAAAATGATCACTGAAGTGAAATGTAGTGAAAATGCTATTAACCTACTCTTGGATTTTATTCTCCTGGTTACAAGTTCAGCTAGCTTTGATTGAAAAATCTACCATGTGCTAAGCACAGTGGGAGATGCTACCTAATATGCTCTTGCTTTTAAAGTTGGCAGCCATCCTACTGGGTAGATATTAAAACCATTGCAAAATAATATCTGCAACTAATAGAACCAGGATGGTCTTTATTCTACATTGGTATTTCTCAAACTCTTTTCTGGAAAACAGCAGATTTTTGTTCTTGTTTTAAATTCTCCAACCTGTCACTGATTATTATAGAATAAAATAAAAATAACAATTCTAAAAATATTAAACGTAAAACATACAAAATACAGTCTCTTTTTATTGTTATTAATTTCAACAGAAAAAAATTATATCAAATTGCTATAAGAATTTTATGGTGCTGACTCTTAAATTTTGTACTTATATTGTCACAGAAGAGTAACACAAATGAATCACAGACTAGAATAAATTCATGGACTACACTTTAAGTAATGCCCTTCTATATCACATAAGTCTTCTGAGAGCTGTGTTGCACACAGCATGGCCCACATAGAATGCTTCCATTCTTATCTACTGTTGGTAAACTTGCCATGTCTTACGGTTCAAGCTAAATGAACTTAACCCTGTATTGATGCTAACATGATTTATCAATATCCTTTTGCAAACACATTACTGTGTTCTGCAATGTTCTGCACTGTCGAGGGACATTACATAACTTTAGTACCTTGAAGTGAAACCTTTATCTTATTTTGTCTTCTTTTATTTTTTTGAGACAGGGTCTCACTCTGTCTCACAGTCTAGAGTGCAGTGGTGTGTTCACAGCTCATTGCAGCCTCAACCTCCTACTCTCAAGTTATCCTCTCACCTCAGTCTCTGAATAGCTTGGACTACAGGTATGGGCCACCACACTCAGTTAATTTTATTATCATTTTTTGTAGAGACAGGGTCTCACTATGTTGCCCAGGCTAGTCTCAAACTGATAGGCTCAAGAAATCCTCTTGTCTCAGCCTCCTAATTGCTGGGATAACAGGCATGAGCCACTACACCTGGCCAAAGTGAGAACTTTAGATATGACATATGCAACAGATAAATAAGCATACTGACAATAACTTAATTAACTATTTAAACTGACAATAACTTACCAAAAGTATTTAAGGCCTCAGGGGTTCACAGAGCCCCATGTATGACAGATGTCCTTTCTAGCTTCACTGTTAAGAGTTTGGGATAACTAATGAAGCATGAGGGGAAGGGATTATACAACTACACCATACTCATGAGAGATACTTCAGGTTATGCCCATAGTAAAAATGCCTCTTCAATAGGAACTGGGCATATTGCAGTCACCTGGAGTGTTTCAGGACTAGCAGGCGGAGCAATGCTAAGAGATAATGTGAATCCATCCATGAAAGGGAAGACACATTTCTTTGCTTCCTTGCTGTTGTCATGGTAATAGTAAGGCTGAACTTAACATTTTACTCAAGCATTTCTTTCCTGTTTTTTTTTCTTTTCTTTTTCTTTTTTTTTTTTTTTTTGGTAGAGAGTTCTCTGAGATTAAGAAAAATTGAGTAAATATTAGCTGTTATTGTAAATCAGTAATAATGCTAGTATAGGTTTAATGTGACAAAACAAATTCTATTTCAATAGGGTTTCAACACTAACTTCACCAATGAGCTTATTATAAACATATCTTTTAAAAATACTGATACCAAAAATAATGCTTAATACAGTGATTGTCAAGAAAATAAATTTGGTGTGACTCTGAATCAATAAATATTTTACATACTTAGTGAAAATTATTTAGCCTCACTAAAATATTCTTGTTTTACCGTTCTATTGGTGACATGTTTTTCTATCCTCCGAGTGGGGGGCAGTAGCTGTTAATCTATCTCTTAGCTATAGCTCACTCAAGAACACAGAGGCAGCAAGTTCTTAAAGCATGCCAACAGTGAGGAGAAAACATGAAGGAGGCTGGGTAAAAATGTTTATAAAGTGGAGGACAGCATTTCTTCACATCTGGAATGGCTAGAATATTTTTCCTTTTTAATAATAGGGATGGAACATGAAAGTTTTGTCCAGATAAAACTACTTGAATCCCTCAGGCTCAGATGTCCCTTTGAGAGAAGTCAAAAGTTATTCTAAAAGTGACCAAAAAATGCTCCCTATTTCACTCTCATCAACTCTTTCTAGGCCCTTTCTAAGACTGAAAGACGCTACTCTAAGGTGGAAAGCGACTGAAAAACCAATACCACCTATTCACAGAAAAACTGGGTTAGGTAAGAATCAAACAGAAGAAAGCCACCATCCCCTGATGAGCTTGACTCTAGTGGGACCTACTAAAATAGTTTTGTTCAACTCAGAAAGGGAGGAGAGCTTTTCAAAGGAACACAATGCATTCACTTCTTTTATGAAAAATAAACACTGTGTCTCTCCAGAGGATATGAAATGGAAAACCCCCAGTGTGCTCTTGAAAAGTCTTAGGTAACAATTTTAAAAAGCAAATTAAAGTAAAAAGAACTTTTTTTTTTTTAGTAAAGTTGAATGAGTTGACCACTCATGAGCCAGCTGTTATAGTAGCACTCTTAGAAAGGTTTTTTAAATCAATAAGCTTCTAGCTTCTATTTGATGTGCAAAATTTGCATTAGTTCTGTCTATAATTCTCAGTTCTTCCACTCCTCAATCATTTCAACTTGCATTATCACAAAGCTAAACAAAAAAATCTATATGAGCAACCAACTGTACTAAGACCTTCAAAACTCTCTCACAGTACAAATTCTTGTGGGAAAAGGGAAGGGACAGAAAGAAGAATCAGCTTGACATCCATTATATCCCCATAGTGACTTAAAAAAAATGTCATGTAGATTGTTCCATCAAATCAAAGGAACAAATCCTATGTGAACAATAGTGTGTAATGCACTCACCTTAGAACAGTGTTTGAAAACGGTCATTACATGTTTCTGAAGCAAAAACATTTAATAAAAATAAATTTATTAGCAATGAATACTTTTTGTTTTTAGCATTCATTTGTAATTAATGCAAATCATTCAATCAGTAGAAAAGAGTTAAGTATATGGAGTATAGATTATGAGACTACAATATCAAGAGCAGGTTATTTCTTTATTTTCCTCAGCTACCTGGATAATTCTAAACAAAATACACTTTGGAAACTGTTATTCTGATAATTATCTATTTTATTAATTATTCATTGAGCAGCTATCCTTTTCCAGATTTGGGGTTAGACTTAGACAATATAAATATTTGTCAAAGGGTGAGGATGAATTCTCTTTCTCCATCTCTTCCATCAGCTTCCCTAGAAGGGGACTTACTTTGTTTTCTCAAAGGAAAATACTATGGTAAATAGGTATAGTTTCACCCTTAGTATTTGTTCATCCTCCATTTTGGAAAGTGAATCATTTGACTGGGATGAGTATAAAGTACTTAAAAATCTACTGGGTTAAGTCACTGCTAGAAAATTTGTGTCTGAAAACCAGACCAGAGTACACCTTGTTGCTCTTCACTTTTACAGCTACACAGATCTATAAAAGTATTTTGTTTGACTACTCCTCCCCAACCCATGTGATCTTTGTCAGTGTTGTTAATCACACTATCCAGACATCCACACTATACAACCAGAACAGCAAATTTCCCTGCCTACTGTGTATGGACATATGATCCAAGCCAATGAACACTGTCTCTAAAAATCCTAAGAGGCCACTGGAAGAAAAACTGTCTCTTTACTCAAATGGATAAATTGAGCCCATTGGATATTCTCCCTTTTTCCCTCCATCCTTAATTCTTACCTTGCTCTGTTGGAACTAACCTCTATGGACTGCATTAACTCCATTCTCTTACAGTCAATTAGTTTTGGCCCGTGGAAGGGAGGCACTGTTAAGATCAGAGAAAAAGAAGAAAGGATGAAGTGTTTATTCTCTCAGTTCTCTCCCTTCTGGTCTGCAGGTTGGCAGTAGCTGTTTTTCTACTGATGGCCACAGCTCTAATTTGGTAACCCTCTCCCACAGCGGCACTACTCATTGGCTCTGGTAACCTGTCCTTCCACATAACTCCTTCAGCCTAGGAGTGCAAACAACCCACCTTCTACTAGCCTAGAATGCTTTATCACCCCTCGTAGCTGTCTTCTAACCTGCCTGAAACTTGCAAATAGTTTCAATATTAAGTGTTCTTTAATTATCCTTTTTGACTATGCTTTTTTTCTTGAAATGTATTCCACATTGATATATGAGATATTGATATATTATATATATATGTCATCATTGTATATATAATGAGAACAAGCTTTAGACTGATATGAACTACTTTTCTACCTCATAGAGAAAGCCTGCATTTCAAACTGAAGTCCATTGAGAAAAGCAGAACTCAAAGAAAAGAAATAGTTACATAAAAACTGTCTTTTGTCATGAGTAAAACCATGCCTGAAGCCAATGAAGCCACTAGGCTTTCTAGTTATATAATTTAATATATTTCAGGTTTTTTTTTTGAGGCAGCTTGGATTGAGTTTTTTACGTTGAAGCTGAAAAGAGAGGCATACCTTCTGTAATGAAATATGTGTATTGCTAAGAATTTCAAATTCTGAAACAATAATAAAAATCATAGGGTTTAGGAGAAAACTAGGATTGAGAACAGAGCATGCAAACCCTGTTCAACTCTGCATCTTACTAGCAAAAATAATCCTAATATACTATCTTAATTTAACAAACAAGCAAAAAAAAATACATTTCCAATGGAAATCAATGACAGTAAACAATGTTGTACACAGCATGCTCAAGATAGAGTTTATGATCAAAACTGATTCTTACAGAAGATCATGAAGTACATGGGTATTACAGACAGTAGAATAACAGTTTGCTGCAATCAGCTGTGTGGAGTACCTTGTATATAACTATTACTTGATGGTACAGGCCTTTATTGACCAGAGAAAAACAATGCTTACATCAATGTGATGTCCACACTATGCTGACATCATTACTGTCTTTATAAATAATATATGAGTTAATTCACAGCATAGAAGTATGCATTGTACTAAAACAGAATGTAGTTCTATACAGCTATCATTTTTCCTTTGCTCAGTTGCTCCACTGGTGATTTAGAAAGGTGTACATGTTGCATTTATTCTATCAGTAATCACTTCAAAGTATTTTAAAACACATCTGAATCTATTTTTCATTTCCATGCAATCTCTCAGTCTCGGGTGGTTTGTCTTAAAGACTTCTTGCATCATGGATGCAATATCTTTATACACCATGAATTCTCTAAAATGTTCTTTCATTTCTTGTAATAACTACATTATAGAATGGCAGTTGTTCTAAATGTTTGGCTGGGATGCAAGGTGAGTTGTTTCTTTATTTTTTAATTGAAAGAAAATGCATATATAATATATTTATATGTGCAGCAATATATTTCAGTTTTAACAGAGAGGGTATTTTAAGATAATCCAATACTAAAAGTTGAGATATTATGATACAAACTGGCTAGTTGTTCTTTGACCTTTTTTTATTTCTTCATAGGCACGTAGCTAGACTATATTCCCCAGCCTTACTCAAGTCAAGATGACCTTACAACTAAATTCTGGCCAATAGTCTTTAGACATAAGTGGTTTACAGTCTTCCCAGGCATGAACTTCCTGGTTTCTGCCAAAGCTCCCTCAAACACCAGTGGGAATAAGATGGTCCTTTGGAACATTATTATTCCTTTCAACTAGGAGTTTTATTGTAGTTCTTCTAGGAACATAGCCAGCCAAGGATAAGCTACTCCTCTTATAGAGCTATTCTACTATGAATAGGCATAGCTAAGATAAATACTTTGTAAAATTCAAACTCTTGTGCACTGCATTTGACCAGAATCACCCAAATTTTTAAGTGTGGTAATGACAACCATCTAATATTGATATGGATTATCACCATTTTTGCATAGGTTAACAATTTAATAGAGTACAGATGTGGAAAGAGAGGGTTAGACAAAAATGCTAAAAGTCAAATTTTTACATGGAATTTTCCATTGCTCATTATCACTGTCAAATTATGCCTTGGGTTGACCCATTTTGTGAGTCACAGTTTTTCAAAATGGCAAAATCCCTGGGGAGACTGGCAAAATTAAAGGTATTGAATTGCAGAGACCACTTCTTACTTTTATTTGTATTTATTATTCCCTCATAGCAAAATACACTACAAATATTAGATGCTATATTTTTTAATGTATTCTGATTCTCAAATTCCTAGAGTGAAACTCTGCTTTTGTCTTGGCTCCTTGTTTCTTCCTTCACTTGCAGATGGGTGCTCCTTTTACAAAATTCAGTCCCACACACTGAGATTGTACAGTGTCTCCTTTATGTTCTTTGAACAAATACAAACTCCTCAGTGTACTGCTTTATCCCTTCCATTCACTACTCATCTCCTTACTCCCATTCCTCTCCCCCTTCATCTCCCAAGATCCTTGTACTCCAAACAATCCAAGATGCTGAAAGCTTACCATGCCAATTTCCGTAAGTGTTCTCTCTCTCTGGGAAGGTTCTTTTAGCATGTTGATTAGATAACAAGTTTTAAAGGCCTGGTTCAAATCCCAGTGCTTACATCTACTCTTAGTTGGACAAGAAGCTGCCTTTCTTTAAAACTTCATGGTACAAACAATTTGGCTGGATGGTCTTGGGGGTTATTACATGAGGTTGTATATGCAAAGCACTCGATATGTAAGCTTCCCTTCTTACTTTTCTGTCAGTTCTTGCTTATTTTATCTGGTACCAAGGTCAAATGTCACATTTCTTTTTAATTTACTCTTTCATTATTTTCTTTGTTGAGGCATTTATTTCATGTATATGCCTAGTTGTTCCCCAAAATAAAGGGCAATATATAAATGTTTCATTCTTTCCCATCACAATTTTCAGATCTTAATTGCTAGGCACAATGGCTACCAACAGTGAACTCCAGGTTTGAATACCAGCTTATTTCCATGGAAGCTTAGGCATGTTTCTTAACTCCTGTGTCCTTCTTTTCCTCATCTGTAAATGAGAGGAATATTAATATCCTACCTCATACATTGTCTATAAAGATAAAATGAGTTATAAACTTTAACATTATCCAGCACATGGTAAAGTCTAAAAAATATGCTGGCTATTATCACAGTCACTGTTAGTGGTACCATTACAGCCATGTTTATAACCACCAGTTACACTGTAACTACCTAAGAACAATTCAACCAATATAAAAGAAATGCATCCATATTATGCTGAATTGTATGAACAGCCTTATTAAGATTTATCTTACATACCCCAAATCCTAACATGAGGGGTATGTTTTTCAAGAGTCTGCCCACATGTAAATCTTCATAGTTTTATGAAAGCACATCACAAAATGCCTGTACTAACATGACAGTGAATTGCAAATAAACTTAAAAGGGCATTAAATTACATCCACAGAAACAGCTTGGGAAAAGGCTTATGGATTCAACAGCAATGTGTTCTATAAATCAGTTACCCAGTAGGACTGTGAAAGAGGAAGATGCATCTCATGTGAGGCAGGAAAATTTTTTGAGAGCTAAACAATGATAGGGCACATAAACATCAACATTTGCTTCGAAGACACTGCCTTTATCTTTCCCCATAATATTTTATTATTTCCTACCTTTCTCAATAAAAATAAGGCTATTTCTTCATTTATAGATGCAAGAAAACATATCTAGGCAGTTAAAAAAATAAGTGTATTATTTTTATTAGACATGATTAATCTAAAAAGCCATTTGAGTCAGCACAATATTGGTAGCTATATTAAATAAATGCCCAAACTTGGGTGGCTTAACACAAAAATAGTTAACTTATCATTCTTGTTCACTAATGATATTCCTGATTCATGGTCAGCTCTCTTCCCCAGTGTTTCCTTCTACTCTACAGATTTGTAACCCCAAAGCCACAGATTTCCCTGTACTGCAGTCAATAAAGAGAAAAAGAGAAGGTAAAGGATGGTAGAGACAGCACATTTTTTTTCACCATCTTGTCCTTACAATATTGCAACCTTTCTGCCCCTACTCAGTCAGTGAAAATTAGTCATATAACCCCACTGAAATGCAAGGAGGTGGTGGTGGAGGCTATGAATTCAATATCCTATTACAAAGCCATGTCCAATAGCTTTATACTAAACCACAGCAAGTGGAATGCAAATATTGGTAGGATCTGGGCTCCTTCTGCCATATTTAATTTGACTGGAGACACTGAAGGAGATACTTGAAAAATGAAGCTAAGGGCCTTGCCAATTATTTAAAGATATTAGTTCTAATGGACAGAAACAAAGTCCGAGTGGACAGAATCCCCTAAGAAACTTTGGTCTATCTTCCAAAAACCTCTTCTCCTCTGTACCCCATACCAAATTATTATACGATACAAAGAAGGAATAGACATTGGACTTTGCCTGGAATATGTATACTCTACTCCATTCTAAGAATCATACTGCAGTCCATCTGGGCTGCTATAACAAAATACTCTACACTGGGTGGCTTATAAACAACAGAAATACCTTTCTCCTAGTTCTGGAGGCTGGGAAGTTCAAGATCAAGGAACTAGCAGATTCTGTGTCTGGAGAAGGCCAATGGTTTTGTTCTTAGAAGACATCTTAACGCCGAGTTCTTACATGGCAGAAGGGGTTAGGTAACTCTCTAGAGTCACTTTTGTAAGGGCACTAATCCCATTCATGAGGGTCCACCCTTATGACTCAATTACCTCACAAAAATCAAACCTCTTAATACCATCACCTAGATGTTTTAGGTACTATATAGGGTTAAGATTGTAACATATAGATTTGAAAGAGATGTAAGCATGCAGACAATAGTAAATGAGAGTTAAAAAAAACAATTTAAGAAGGATTTACTTTACCTTTCAAGATCTTTAGCAAATTTTTTTTTGGAATGTTTACACTAATAATGATCAATAGAGCAAATATGAGCAAATTTGTTTTTTTCCCATATCATGAAACTATTGAATAGGAATTTTTATAAAGACCTTTCTAGTTATAAAAATATGTGACTTAAACAATGGTAGGGGAAAAGGAGAAGGAGAGACAGTGTATAAACAAGTAGTAAATATTGGCTTTTTAGATGTGGTTCATTGATAGAAAAAGACAATTTTTGCTTTGGAACATTCAAATAGTAAATCAGTTTCTTAGTCCTGTGTAGATTCACTTCGTCCAACTGAAAACATATATTAATGAAACACTATCACATATATGTATAGGCATATACATATATATGTGTGTGTGTGTATATATATATATAAATATAACATAATCATATATTATATAAAATAAACACCATCAATATATTAATGAACATAAACTCTAACCAGATGAATGACAATATTCTCAACAATCAAAAATTGACATCGACATCTAGAAGCATAAATAATTTGTTTCTCTCAGTAGAAAAAGTTGAGCCAACTCTTCCAAACCTAACCATAATCAATGTGATAGTCTATATTAACCAATTAACATGGTAAAGAAAACTTTAGAACAATATTTGTGTTACATACTTTCAATTTTGAATACACAGAGCATAAATATGTAAACTAAAAAATATTTGTTTGAGACCTCATATTTGGTTGATTTAGAGAGGTAACTGTATCTAATTATTTGGTCATTTTATAGAAATTTATGCAGGTAGTTTCCTAGATCAATCATCTCATAAAGGCCAAAAGTCTGTGTCTGGACTCCAATAAAAAGGCATCTGAAATTATAGAAGATAAAATTCTGTGTGTTTATAAACATGTAAGTTAGAGATTATTAAAAATAGCTTCAGGAAATTTTGTTGGGTCAGAGAGAGAAAACTGACCAAATACTAACTGAATGCTTAAGAACTGAAAGCCACATTTTATACAAACTATGTTCTATCTAGATACCTGATGAATCCAGGTTCTTGCTTTATACACTTCATTTGCCTAAGCAGATCAATTGACTAATTTGAAAATAAACAATATAGAGAGAGTATGCAGTAGATCAAGAGACCATCCTGATATATGAAGAGCTGCTAAGTCCCAAGATAGTAAAGCATTAAACTATGTTGCCCATCCTAAAACATTGAGCCTCCATTTCTCCAGCTGGAAAGTAAGAATTGGAAAATATTTTAGTGATTTGTTCATCTAACTCAAACATTAAGATATTCTAAAGTAGATATACTATAGATCTTTTATTTTGTAGAAGTATGAATTGATTTTTTTTTAAATTTTCAAGTGCAATGATTTGCCACAATTCAATTTGGAAAAAAAAAAACAAACAAAAAAACATTTAATTTGTTGAAAAGGCAGCTGTTGGGTATTTTTATCTAAGAGAGATGAAAATTATTTGTTTAGGGAAAATGTTATTAGATGTATAAAAAGAAGTGAAATAACATCTGAAAATGGAAATTTAAAACTCTCATAGTTTTATAACCTAGAGATAACCATTGCATTACTTTGTATCTACTAATTTAGAATAGGTTTGTTGAAATAAAGGATGATCTATAAAACAAAAGATATGTATAAATACAGGGGTAAACAGATTTCAGAGGTAATACTTATCACTATTGTAATTAAATGAACTTCTCAAACATTCCCTTAAGTGCTTGGAAACCTTTATTTGCATAGAAATAACCCATATGTTAATTGAAAATCATTACAATCTACTAATTTCAACAAGTTTCCTAGGAATCTATTACAGACAACACTTACTTTTTTAGCCTAGCTTTTCATACCAAATGGTCTTGAAATGAACCTAATTTAATTTCTTTCAATATTTGCATTAATTAATATTGTATATGTATATATATACAGACTTTCTTTACAAAGTCCAAATTAGTATGTTTAGTTATATCACAGAATGATTTAGAAAATTAAAGCAGATAAGAAAAAGAAAATGAGATTTTTAAAACCTTTAAAATTAATAAGGACATTTATGAGGACTATAGCAAAATCAAGCTCTTAGTTAGAATATTAATATTACAACCCAAATTCAAGTTAATAATGTCACAAAATATTATACTACTATTAAAAAGGAAATACTTCAGATTTTTCTCTTTTTTTATTCCACTATTTAAAATGGGTACAAGAATTTAACCACATTTGGATGCTATAACTAATAAATATAGATAATGTAGCACACACACAGTTTTCTTTGGAGACCTCATAATTATCATGATGCTAAGTAGATCTCACAGAAATAAGTAGTTATCTTCCAGAGTAGCTACAAAACCTGATTCACCTCTGAGCTGCTTCTCACTTGCACAACTAGGTATACTTATTCCAAAAATTGAAACTTTATTTAACAAAGCTGATGTATAATGTTTGGTGGTGGTCCTAAATGTCTCCAAATGGAGTTACTTATGACAGGTTACTCAGCTTACAGTGAAATTGTTGACCTCAGAGTGAGCAGCTTATGTATGGTGGACTGAGGTGATAAGTCAACACTGGCTGTCACCAGGCACCCTGAAACCTGATGAGAAAGTGAAGCTAAAAGGCAGCTGAGGATAATGGCAATGGACAGTCCCAGCCATTAAAAACTGCAAAGAAACTGACCATGGCCACAATGCCTGCAGACGTTCTGCCACTGAGAACTCTGAGGCCTCTTTTCCAGAAACTGCAGATGCCAGAAGCCCTGCTTGGGCGAAGAGAAGGGACCTCCACCCTGGCTGGCCTTCCAAGGGAAAACTAGACCTGCTGGTTAGTCAGTCCGGGTGCTGGTCTCCTAAACTTCTTGCTGTGTTTTTTTCTCTATCTTATTACTGCCTGTGTTATTGAATATATTTGCATGATTGTTGATGTGTGAAGGCCTCACAATAAACTGTGCGTTTGTAAGGATTTAATTGGCTACTGAGTCATAGGGAAACCTCCTGTGCTCCCATATCCTCTACCAACCCTGTGGAGTTAGCACAACTAGGTTAATTCAAACCTGACACAGAAAAAGCCTAATACTTCTCCTGATCAATACTGAGAGGACTATGAATGTATATATATTCAGTATATATTTGAAATATTTATCTTTAGGCTGGGTGCAATGGCTCATGCCTGTAATCTCAGCACTTTGAGAGGATTAGGCAGTGTCATGTACAGTAAGCTCCTGTTCATAGGTTTAACTTTTAAATTCCTTGTTCTTTGTTCTAGAGATCAACTTACTTGTCCCTTCTCCTAAGGTACCTCCTCTGTAAACAACTTGTTTTGCCAGTCCCAACCTGTAACTCACATCTCTTCCTTATTTGGAAAAAGGAAGTAGCTCCTAGCTACTCATTCTGTAAACTGCCCCTCCCACCAAAACAGCTCTTCCTGCCACTGTAACCCCACACCGCTGGAATAATTGAAATAGCCAATTGGGATCAGTTTATATTGTGTAGTTTGACTCTAGCAAATGGGGACAAGACACAGAAGGAGGGACTATCTGCATTAGAGATAAAAACCCCTTCCTTCTTTTGTCCAGTGTGCTCTTGCAGTGGCCAGAAGTGACAGTAGCACCCTTCTGCAGAAGTAAATTTGCCTTGCTGAGAAACCTTTGTTTGAGTGCTTGTTCTCTTTGTGACTCCAAGCTCTTATTTCCAAAAGCAGATAGATTGTTTGAGGCTAGGAGTTTGAGCCTAGCCAACATGGTGAAATACCATCTCTATTAGAAATACAAAAATCTGCTGGGTGTGGTGATGCATGACTATAATCCTAGCTTCTTCAGAGGCTGAGGCACAAGAATTACTTGATCCCAGGAGGAGGAGGTTGCAGTGAGCCAAGACCATGCCACTGCACTCCAGGCTGGGTGACAGAGTGAGACTCTGTCTCACACACACACACACACACACACATAATATTTTTATATGAATTGTTTAAATTCTTGATTTTCATAAGAGAGGAAATTGTTAGCCTGAGTCCAACAAAATGATCTTCCACCTATGAAAGAACTGATTTGAAAAAGGAGGTTGCAGCTACTTCTCCTCAACCAGCTTGTTTGGAAACTTAAGAGTAGTTACTGGTATTAACAGTCTTGAAAAATAGCTGATTTCAAACAGTAGCCCTCTCCAACTTTAAAACAAATAATAAAAGAGAAAGAATAAGAAGGAGGAGGAGGAGGAGGAGGAAAATGAAGGAAGAAAATCCCAATAGATTGTTTAGTACATTAACTAGAACCCTAGAAAGTAAATTAAGACATCACCCAAAGGCAAAAGATTTGCATTTGGTCTAAGCCAAAACAAATAAATAGGTAAAGGACACACAAAAAAGACTAATACAAAAACCAGTAACTGAACTTGTACTTTCTGGTTATGATAAGAGACCAGATTTACACACTCAACTTAAATGACAGGAAAACTGGAAAATATATATATATATATATATATATATATATATATATATATATATATATTCTAGGAAAACATATTAGATGAGCCTTGTAATTCCCCCAGCTGATTCCACTGCCTGGAAAGATTGTAGGACATACCATAAGCAGGAGAAACCTAAGCAAAGCCTGGCGATCTTATTGAAATGACGAGTCAGAATTTGAGTTTCAAGGAACCCAAGGCTTTCATGTGAGATTCTGTTTTCCAGAAACTAAAGTGTTTTCCATCAGAAAAGACCCTTTGGATCCTCAAAAATGCATCCATTCTCCCTCTTCTCAGTTATTTCACTGCTTCTAGTCCCCCTCACTCACTTAACTTGACTCTACCTCTCAGAGAGGACAACTAGTTACCTACATGAACTGTCTATGCCTCTTGCTACTTTACATGCACCCGAGAGCCCTGTTAAGAAATAGATAAAACACTCATTTGATTCAACAGCAAACAACAACAACAAAAATCACACAGATAATCTGAACACTGAATGGACACAGGACCCAAATAAATATTTCCCAAAGAAAGTACAACAATGGACAATGGAATATGAAAAGGTACTCAATATCACAAATCATCAGGGAAATGCAATCCATGCCAATATGGCATATTACCTCACACCTATTAGAATGACTATATTCAGCAAAAGATAAGTGCTGGCGAAGGTATTTAGAAAAGGGAACTTTTGTACACTGTTGATAAAAATGCAAATTTGTACAGTCAGAGTAGAAAATAGTAGTGAAGTTTCTCAAAAATATGACATATAGAACTATCATATGATTCAGCAAATCCACTTCTGGGTATATATCCATGAAAAATGAAATCTGAATTTCAAAGGAATATCTATGATTCCATATGCATTGTAGCATTATTCATAATAACCAAAATATAGAAACAACATAAATGTCCACTGACAGATGAATAATAAGTGACATACACAAATAAGAAAATATTATTCAACCTTAAAAATGGAGATCTCGCTATTTGTGACACAACATGGATAAACCTAGAGACATTAAGTGAAATAAGCCAGACACAGAAAGACAAATACTTCATGATATCACTTATATGCCAAATTTAAGTGAAGCTCATAGAAGCCAAGAGTAAAATGGTGGTTTTCAGAGGTTTGGAGATGGAAATTGGTCAAGGGGTACAAAGTTTTAGTTTTACAATACAGTGAGTTCTGGAGATTTAATACATAGCATTATTACCGCAGTTAAAAATACCTTAGGGCCATTGCTCCCTTTTTCCTCTTCTTATCCTTAAGGAAAGAAATCCTAGACTTTCTTCCATTGAAGTGAGACCTTGCCATTTGATTTACTCTATCTTTGCTTGTTGCTCAGGCAAATGCAGAGGATCCAGAAACAGGTCTCATAAAACGCCCACACCACAACATGGAAGGAACTTCAAATGGAAGGCTGTCTGCCAAACATCTGATTAGACTACATACACTTTAATTTTATACCATGGAGATTTTGTACAATTTATTACAGCTGATACTAACAGCCCTAACATATCAACTTATGAAATTCAACCTTGTAACATTTCATAGTCATGAGCAAGTTCAGGCTACAGATCAAAAGCACACCACCCTTCCTCACATTAACACAAATACTTCTACGCTAAAAGCAAGAAGCAGAAATAGAAATAGGTCTCTGTGCCAATCATTCAACAGTAGTTATCAACAGAAAAGAAATGAAATGCTTTAACTAATTTCACCTCTACAGTTTCTGTCAAAAGTAGCAATTTTCAAAATGACCTGCAAATTGGGCCGGATAAAATAAACACCAAAGAAAGTTCAGGGACTAAGTGGGAAGAAACGAGGATCTCTGTGAGTGTGGGTAAACCTTACCAGGTGAAGTCCCCTCTGAGAGCATTTGAAACTCACCATTGAAATTGCCCAACCTCAGTCAATGCGACTTAACAAAGTATACTAAGAGAGGAGATGAAAAATCTGCACTATACAACATTTCCAAAAAAGAAAAAAAGCTGTCGGAAAGATTCTGAAATGGCGAATTAAAAGGCCAAGTTGTAAATCTTTTAAATTGAAAATACGATCATTGGGAATTAGCAAGAAGTAACTAATAAAATGTCATTGCGGCTTTCTTTTCTATTATTTTTAAAGAACCGCCTAATAGGTACATTGAGGAGTGCTGAAAACTGAGAAACAATATTTAAACCTATTTTCTCATATTATTAAAAATACAATCTGATGTAAAAAGTATCATGATGAAAAGTAATAAAACAACATAAATATCACCTCTCATTCCACCACCAGGAAATAATTCCATGAGGATTTTCCTTCAATCCACATTTTAAGCATTTAAAACACAAAGCATTTCAACGCTTTTAATATAGGCTTAAGGTATCTCCATAGACAAATACAAATTGAATGGGCACACAGTAGGTGCATTTGTGATTTGGTTAAATGACTATGCAAAATATTGATTCATAAATCCATGCCAGTCTGGAAGAAAAACTGGGAAGAATATCCCCTGTACTACTCTCATCAATATTTTTATCAGACACTTGGATGATGATATGAATTGATGAGTGCTTGTAATTTCTAAAATAAGATGATATCATATTTCTCCAAAATATATTGATTGCTTTGAGCAATAAGCTAAAGTAAATGAGATGACAATTAATCAACATATAAAATGGAAAAGCTTGAGCCAGGGAAGTGGCATATGCCTGTAATCCCAGATACTAAGGAGACTGAGGCGGGAAGATCACTTGAGCCCTGGAGTTTGAGACCAGCCTGGGCAACACAATGAGACTCCTCTGGGAGGTGCAGCAGGGTGGTGGGTAAATATTTCAATTCTGAAAACCAACTGCAGAACTACTGAAGAGGTGATGTGGTTAAGTATTCATTCATATTTTGAAAAAACTTAATGCATAAAGGCATAGGGATCATGTCAAGAGAACATCAGGTGCATTATCTGGGGGATGTTCAATCTGAAGATGCAAAGATTCAGAGGTCAGGAGAGATGCCCCATGGCAGAGCAGTGCTTCTAACATTTTAATATGCACTATCTCTGCTTCTGGTCAAGATGGAGCAACAACCACCAGATTTATACTAGTTACATTTTCAAGTGAAACAATTAAAAGCTGGAAAAAATATCTGAGAGAACTTTTTCAAGACTTTAGATATCAGGCAATGAAGGACAGTGAACTCTAAAAGTCAGGCATGAATGTGGTGAGTCCTGTGATTGCCCTAGTTTGCTGCATGGAAAGAATGTCTAAGCTGTGACACAAAGAAGAAATGCAGGCGGAGCCTACAAGACTACATGTATTGGGAAGACAGAGCTGAGAGTCCAGGGAGATCAAGGCAGCTAGACTTTACAGTGCAGAATATCATAGACAAAGAGAAGTACAAGAGAGAACTCTGAAGATCTTCATAGGATGCCCCCCACTTCAATATATGGCTGAGCCTGGCTCAGCTCATGAGTGTAGGGTAACTGAAGCCATGAAAGAATTGCTTGAAAGTATCTGAGACAACAATAGCAGGTCTCACAAAGCTGGAACTACTTCCTGTTCCTAGCAGCCCAAGTGGAAAACCTCATAATGCATGGAGCATTGGAGAGAGTACTCAAAAGAGTGTTTTCCTCAGAAGTGGAGCAAAAATTAGCTCTTTGTTTAACACTGATCTAGTTTACCTGTCAAATCTTAAAAAAAAGATGAAAAAGGACGAAACTGTCTTCAAGTAATTTAAGTACATCCTAGAATAAAGCTCAAATATACACGTAAAAATATTCAGTAATCAACAAGGTAAAAGTCATAATGCTCGAGAATCCAAAATTATCTGACATCAAAAAAATGACCAATATTTGGGAAGGAAAATAAATCAAGTGAAATCTATCTAATAGACGTAGATATTAAAAGTCATAACTGCATTCTATACGATCAAGGAGCTAGAAACAAAATTCTATGTTAAGTAGAGATACAAAAAATGTTTAAAAGGTGAAAATATAACTTTCAGAGATCAAAACTGAAATGCCCAAGAAAAAAAAATACTCCAGATAAAATTAAAAGTATATTAGGCATGATAAAAAACCACACACACACACACACACACACACACACACACAGAGAGAGAGAGAGAGAGAGAGAGAGAGAGAGAGAAAGAATGGGGGGAAACAATCAAACAGAATGAGTGAGTTATGAAACAAAGGTCGGGCAGTTTCTTATAAAGCTAAGACCATTACATGATGTGGTCTGATGATGTAGGAACAAAACCAAAGCTTATTTTCTGGTCTCTCACTCAATACAACAACAAAGTATACTTCTGTGACCTCTGATCACTAAGTGTGTGCAGATTTCTCCCAACTAGCAAGCAAGCAATTAATTCTGCAGTGGAGACCGGCTTGTTGCTCCCACTCCTCCTCCAATTCAATTCCTATGCTTTTACCTGTGTTTCTGACTGACTAGGTGCAAGTCAGAGTTCTCACAACTCCCCTCGGATTGAATTAATTTTCTGGAGCACTCACAGAAGTCAAGGAAACAGTTTCATTCATGGGTTTAGTATAAAGGATATATCAAAAAATACAGATCAAGAGATGCATACAGCAAGGTGTGGGGGATAAGGAAGGGCAGCTACTATGTCCTTACCAGGTACACCACCCTTCAGGAAACTCCATGTGCTCAGCTATTTGAAAGCTTTCTGCAGTCCTTTGCTGCTTTTATGTAAGCTTCCTTATGTAGGCAAGATTGATTAAGTCATTGGCCACTGGTAATCAACTAACCCTTCTGCCTCTTGCCCCTCCTTAGAGGCTAGAGGAAAGGGCTTAAAGCTCCACCTGTCTTGTTTTTTCCATGGTGACCAGCCCCCACCTGAATCTACGTAGGGGCTGCCAGCCATCAGTCAACACATTATCATTCCAAAAATATCACTGGAGATTCTGAGGATTTTAGGTGTTATATTCCAGGAAACAGGGAGAAAGACCAAATACATGTTTCACAATATCACAATTGAGTATTCTACTCTAGTTGTTTACTCAAAAGAAATTAAAACATATGCTCATAAGAAGACCTGGACATAAATATTTATAACAGCTTCACTTGTAATGGTAGAAATATAGAAACAATACAAATGTTCACCAAGCCCTGAAAGAATAAACAAATTGTGGTATGTTCATACAATGGAATACTACCAACAAAAATAAATTAGCTATTAATACATGCATCAGCAGAGGTAACTCTCAAAAGAACCAAAATTATTTTTTGAGAGTACATGTTGTGTAATTTCATTTATTTTTAAAGCCAGAAGATGCAAATTCATTTGTAGCAGAAAATGGATCAATGGTTGCCTGGGAATGGGAAGATAGAAGGAGTCAGGAGAATTAGAGAGAGACAGGAGGAAACACTTGGTCGTGATGACATGCTCATTATCTTGATTGTGGTGATATGTATACATCTAAAAAACAAGATGAACCTTTATTAAAGTGTTCACTTTATTTGTGCTTAATTTTATGTGGACTTGATAAAGCTGGTTGAATATTTTTAACATGCAATCACCACATCTTTTTTTTTTTTTTTTTTTTTTTTTTTTTTGTGTTTGTTTGTTTGTAACTAAGGGTGGTGTGAGGTGGGTGAATTATGGGTTGATGCCGCAACTTCCAGGGTA
>CAUYLG010028959.1:0-24089 GCA_963573385.1 Cacajao melanocephalus
ATATATATATATATATATATATATATATATATGCACACACATATATGTATACATGTATATATGCTGGAGGAAATATTAATGGCCTCCCTTGAGATTCTCCTCAGGACCCACCCTCACCATTCTTTTTTGCTTATAGGTCTATAACTAGATTCAAGTCTTAGCAGAATCCTAAAGTTGAGGTATTCAGTGTGATCCATGAGGAGATGCACAATAATTCAAAAGAATTACTTGAGTTTTCTAATTTATACAAGCAGAAATTCAGAAAACAAGCATGAAGGTGGATATTAAAAGCATAGAAAGCATTAAAAGCAATTGTGGAAAGAACATAAAGTTGGATCAGAACAAATGTATTAATATGGGGTCCCTAAGCAGATATTCTGCATTTAATGTTGCAGCTCAGTTGGTAGGGGCTTTATGTTTCATTGATTGGCTGAAATATGAACCAAAAGTGGCCCGTAGGGAGTGAACTGGAAATGTCAAACCAGCTTGATGTAATGTAGAGGAAGGGATTAAAAGGCAAATGAACATTGAAATATTAGAGAGGATTTCCCATTTAAGACATACTCACCAACATTGGAAGGGTCTAATTATACTTTTCACCAATATTTTGAGAAACAAAATTGTGAGAGAAGCCCCTGCATCCTTGAAGAGCTCCAATACCATTCTTCCCTGTAGGCTAGACTTCAGAGTAAACCACAACTGTCCAAATAGAAAACTTAAATGCAATGGAAGAAACTGGGCCGGGAATGACAGGGGCCAAGTGGTGACACTCAACTGCCAAGAACAAGATAAGTGTAGTTAACATAATGGACAGCAAGGTCAAAGCAGCAATCAGAATAGTTTAATTCATGCAGACTTATGGCTTGGCTAGTTAAAAATGATGTTTGTAGAAGTAAAATAAACAGAAAGGCTACTAAATTATTTATACAAGCAGAAAAGTTATTCATAAAAAAAATTCTATTTGAATCATGAAAACAGAGGATTATGATTCTCAGAATCATGAAAACACTCCTTAATCAGTTTCCAAATTTGAGCCAGTTTGCAGATCAGAACTCTCCCTATAAAAGGATATTTGGGGCTTTTTGAGGAAGAACCCAGCATACTACTGAAAATTTATACTGTTAATGCTTCGTCCAACTCTGCAGAAAAACCCACAACTTTTTAGCAGGGTAATGTTCACCAAGGGAAAGGAAATAATCAGGACTTTTGAGGGCCACCGGGCATTGGGTCTAAGCTAACACAGATTTCAGAAGACCCAAAATGTCACTGTGGTCTGCCAGTCAGAATAGGGCCTTATAGAGGTGAGGTAACCTGTGAAGTTTTTGCTCACATGCAACTCACAGTGAGACCTGTTTCTCCTTGGCATCATCCTATGGTTATCTCCCCAGGTTTAGAATACACAGTTGAAATAGACATAGTTACCAGTTGGTAGAATTTGTATATTAGTTCCCTGACCTGTGGGGTGAGGGATACTATGTTAGGAAAGGCCAAATTAAAGCCATTAGAGTTTCCTCTATCTTAGAAAAGGGTAAATCAAAATCAATAGTACATTCCTGCTGACATTACAGAGATTAGTGTTACCACCGCATAGTTGGAAGATACAGGTGTGGTGATCCCCACTGCATCAGCATTTCACACTCTTATTTGGCTTGTGCAGAAGATGGATGGATCTTGGAAAATGACAGCAATTAATCCAATGATGACTTCAATTGCAATTGCTGTACCAGAATGGTTTCATTGCTTGAGCAAATTAACACATCCCCTGAGTCCTGGTATGCAGCTACCAATCTGACAAATGCCTTCTTCTCCACCCTTGTCCATAAGGTGCACCAGAAGCAGTTTGCTTTCAGCTGGCAAGGTCAGTAACACACCCTCCTTTCTGCTTCAGGGGCATATTAACTCTCTAGCCCTGTATCATCATTTATTTTGCAATTATCTTGATTATATTTTCTATCCAAAAAAATTACATTAGTTCATCACATTATTGATAGTATGCTGAATAAACCTAGTAACTATGAATTGCAACTACTCTAGACTTATTAATAAGATATTTTCATATAATGTTGTGGAAAATAAATCTGACTGAAATTCAGGGACCTTTTACCTCAGTAAAATTTCTAGAGGTCCAGTAGTATGTGAAAATATTCTTTCTAAAGCAAAAGTTAAGTTGTTGCTATGGGCTCCTTCTACAACCAAGAAAGAGGCACAAGAGCCAATAGGCCTTTTTCAATTTTCAAGGCACCGCGTTACTCATTTGGATATGTTATTCAAGCCCATGTACTGAGTGACTTAGAAAGCTGCTAGCTTTTAGTTGGACCCAGAGCAGGGAAAGGCTCTGCAACAGATTTAGTATGCTGGGCAAGTTGCTCTACAACTTGGGCCATATGATTCAGCAAATCCAGTCGTGCTGTTTGAAGTGTCAGTGGCAGGCATAGATACTGTTTGGAGAATGTGGAAGGCCCATAGAGTTGAATTGCAGCTCAGGCCTTTAGGACTTTGAAGCAAGGCTCTGCCATTAACTATAGATAATAACTCTCCTTTGAGAAACAGGTCTTGGTCTGGTACTAGATCTTATTAGAAACTTAACACTTGATCATAGGCCACCAATTTACCATTAAATCTGAGCTGCCCATAATCAACTGTGTATTACCTTACCTACAAAGCCATAAAGCTGAATGTGCACAGCAACACTGCATTATCAAATGAAAATGATATATATGTAGTCAGGCTGCAATAGGTCTAAAGGCACAACTGAGTTGCATGTAGTGTCTCAAGTTGTCCCATGGTCCTTGCCTTTTCTTCCAGTCTGCACCAATAACTTTATGGGAAATTTCTGTCTCTTACTTTGCATATGTGTTTGTCTTCAAGCATATACACATATATACATCCTGTTGGTTCTGTTTCTCTGAAGAATTCTGACTAATATGGATAAAAAATGATTGGGGCCAGATTTTTCACTGTTGGAATAAAAAGTTACAAATAAGCAAGTGTGAAAGACTAGAATAATTCATATAGTAATAATAGATACAGATTAATACATTAAGAAATGTGTATATATATTTATATATATATATACACACACACATATATACGTGTGTGTCTACCTACCAGTGTGTGTGTATGTATATATATGTGTATGTGTGTGTGTGTGTGTGTGTGACTACTAGTATATATATATTTTCTTTCTGTGTCAGCTTAGAGGGTAAAAATGCAATGACATTCATTTAGCAATGAGGATACCAAACAATTAAATTGTGGTTTCTAATACCATTCTCTAATTAACTTAACCATTACTCCTTGAAAAATTGCTGTCTCTAGGATTTGGTCAGGAAATATACAATGTGGTCCTAGAACATTGTTTAATGGTATAAAAGAAAAAAGAAAAAGAAAAAAGAAAACAATGATAAATGTACATGAAAAGAAAATATGAGCCAACTGAACAAGTTACCAACACCCACAGTTGGAATAATATGAACATGAACTAAATAAAGTAGCATTAGAATAACCCAAAATATGGAATACATTTCCACAATCCACACTTACATAAATACACAGCTAAATAAATAAATGGTATATACATAACACATCTTCCTTATAGAAAATTATAAATAATTTTTGTAGATACTCTATCCTTAAGAATATGAAGTATAGATTTCCACTCTCTAAGTTTGGACTGAGAATAGTAACTTTCTTTAAAAGAGTATAGTTTTAAAATGGTGATGAGGAGGGCCACATTAAACTGGAAAAGCCTGACAAACACTACATCAGTAAATGACTATGGTCAATATCAACAGTTTGAAATCATGTTGATAGTATGGATTATTGATATGATGTGATTTAAATGGGACTTCATTGCTATTATTTTCCTCCCAAAACTCATAACCCTAGTCTTATCCTAAAACAAAATCAAACAAGTTACAATACTGTGCAACTTACAAAACAGGTGACCAATGTTTCTCAAAAAATTCAAGATTATAAAAATCTCACTCATTAAATAGGTTAGTGGATGCTACTAAGAGTGTGACACAATTCAGAAACTAGAAGATAATTCAGAAGAAAATATCTACAAAAAAAAAAAAAGCACTGACAGAAAATAAAGATAACAATACAGTGAAGGAAGAGAAACCAATAAGAGATACAGTGGTAAGTTCTAACACACATGTAAATTAAAGTCCCAGAAACAGAGACAGAATAAGTAGAAGCCATATCTGAAGAGGTAAGTGCTAACAGTCTTCCAATATTAATATCTTCCATTAAACTAGAAATTCAAAACTATTTTGACAAAAGTCTAATATGCAGAATCTATAAGGAACTTAAACAAAGCAAAAAAAATAAAAAATCCCATTTAAAACTGGGCAAAGGCCATGAATAGACACTTGTCAAAAGAAGACAAACACACAAGAAACAAGCATATGAAAAAAAAATATATATATATATTCAACATAACTAATCATTAAAGAAATGCAAATTCGTCCAAACACAGTGGCTCATGCCTGTAATCCCAGCAATTTGGGAGGCCGAGACAGGTGGATGAGTTCAAGACCACCCTGGGCAACATAGTAAAACCCTGTCTCTACTAAAAATGCAAAAATTAGCCAGGCGTGGCATTGCATGCCTTTAATCCCAGCTACTTGGGAGGCTGAGGTGGGAGAATCACTTGAACCCAGGAGGTGGAGGTTGCAGTAAGCTGAGATCACAGCCCCTGCACTCCAGCATGGACAACAGAGCCAGACTTTGTCAAAAAAAAAAAAAAAAAAAAAAGAGATAGAGAAAAAGAAATGCAAATCAAAACCGCAATGAGATACCATAAAAATGTTAAAAAAAAAAAAGATTATGATGAGATTGTAAAAAAAGGAGTGCTTATACACTGCTAGTGGGAATGTAAATTAGTTCAATCCTTGTGGAAAGCAGTTTCCTGATTTTTCAAAAAACTTAAAAGAGAACTAATATTCAACACTGTGTATTATTATTTATTTCTCACACTGCTATAATGACATACCATACCTGAGACTGGGTATTAGTGTGTTCTTACACTGCTATAATGACATACCTGAGACTGGGTAGTTTATTTAAAAAATGTTTAATTGGCTATGGTTCTTCAAGCTGTATAGATCTCTGCTTATGGGAAGACCTCAGAAAATTTACAATCATGGTGGAAGGTAAAGGGGCAACAAGCATATCATCACATGTCTGGCAGGAGAGACAGAATGCAAAGGGGGAGGTGCTACACACTTTTAAACAACCAGATCTCGTGAGAACTCTATCACAAGACAGCACTAGGAAGGTGATGCTAAACCATTAGAAACCATCCCCAGGATCCAATCACCTCTCTCCAGGCTCCACCTTCAACACTTGGGATCACAATTCAACATTACATTTGGGTGAGGACACAGAGCCAAACCATATCACCCAGCAATCTCATTATTGCATATATATTCATAGGCATATAAATCATTCTACCTTAAAGACACATACACATGTGTATTCATCACAGAACTACTCACAATAGCAATGACATGGATTCAAACTCAATGCCTATCAATGGTAGACTGCATAAAGAAAATGTGTACATATGTACCATGGAATACCATGCAGCTATAAAAAAGAATGAGATCCTGTATTTTGCAGCAACTTGGGTGGCACTGGAGGCTATTATCTTAAGCAAATTAACACAGGAACAGAAAACTAAATACCACAGGTTCTCACTTATAAGTGGGAACTAAAGTTTAAGGACACAAGCAAACAGTGAAAGAAACAATAAGCATCAGGACCTACCTGAGAGTGGAGTGTGGAAGGAGGATGAGAACAAGAAAACTACCTATATGGGGTTTCTCAGTGGAGCAAGATGATGGAATGAAAGGATCCTCTATTATCCCCTGCCCCACAAGGACACCAATTTAACAACTGCACACACAGAACAAACAACTTCCTAAGAACCAAAAATCAGGTGAGTCCTCATAGTACCTGTTTTTCACTTCATATTGATGAAAGAGGCACTGAAGAGATAGAAAAAAAACATTCCTGAGAACACTTTTACCCTTCTGGTAGGAATGCAAATTAGTACAACCACTATGGAACACAGTATGAATATTTCTCAAAGAACTGAAAGTAGATCTACCATTCCACCAAGCAATCTCATTAGTGGCTATCCACCCAAAACTGCAAATATATGAAACCAACCTAAATGACCATTGACCAATGGGTAGATAAAGAAAATGTGGTATAGATACGCCATGGACTATTACTCAGACATCAAAAAGAACAAAATAATGTCTTTTGCAGCAACTTCAATGGAGCTGGAGGCCATTGTTCTAAGTGAAGTAACTCAGAAATTTTATATATATATATATATATATATATATATATATATATAAAATGTTCTCACTTATAAGCAGAAGCTAGTATATGAGGACAAAAATATATATGAAGTGATAAAATGGACAATGGACTTTGGGGACTCGGGGGGAGGTTGAGAAGGGGATGAGTGATAAAAATTTACATACTGAGTAAAGTGTACACTGCTTGGGTGATGCATGCATTAAAATCTCAGAATTAATATCTAAATAACTTATCCATATGATTAAAAACCGCCTGTACCACAAAAACCACTGAAATAAAAAAAGAAAAGGGAAAGAAGAAGAGGAAGAAGAACTAGTGGCAGCAGCACGAGGAAAAGGAGGAGGAGGAGGAGAGACAGTCCTGAATTGCCAATGTCACCCCACCTCGCTATCTCCACAATGGTGGTGGTTGTGAAGAAGGCATCCCTGGGTGATGGGAAAAGATGAAGACCACAATCGTAAGACATTGAATTCCATTCTGTCCTGTTGGAGTAAGAAGGAAAACCCGACTAAACTTAGCTGATGCCTGCCCGTGAAGGAAGCATTTAAACCAGCCCCAGCCACAGGCGAAATGTGGATGCCAGCAGTCCGAACTTGAATTTCCACAAACCTCACCACTGAGTGCTAAAGTACTCTAGGTCTGTAAGCAAACATGAAAGGCAGTGTAGGCCAAAAAAGCTGAAACTCTTAGGTGACTCATAGTGCTAAACTAGGCCCAGGGACAGTAAACAGGACATGAAACCTACTGAGACACCAGTACTGAGACACACAACCAACTAAGATGCAACCAACTGAGACACCAGCTGGGATGATTAAGGAAGTGCTGGCAACACTCCTCCCAATCAGAAGTCTGCATAGACTGTGGCTCCAAAGGAGACCTTTCCCTTCCACTTGAAGAGAGGAGAGGAGAGGAAAGAATGCAGAGGACTTTGTTTATTCATCTTAGATATCACCCGACATGAGATCTTTGTTTCAAGCCCTACCTTCTCGATGACATTTCTAGACACACCCTGAAATAGAAGGCAAGCCAATGCCTTCAAGAAAAGGACTCAGTTGTAGAAGCATTTATTACCTGCTAACTGAAGAACCCTCGAGCCCTGAATAACAAGCTGCAATACCTATATACCATTTCAAGGTCCTAGGGTGAGCCTCTGAGACTCACTGGCTTTAGATAAAACTCAGCACAGTACCAGGTCTAGTCCCTACAGAGAAAAACGTCTCCTGCATGGGAAAAGCAGAAGGAAAAGTAAAGGAGACTTTGTCTTGCACCTCAGGTATGAGCACAGATGCAGGAGGATAGCACCACGTAGGCCCTTGAAGTCCCCAATTCCAAGATGTAACATATAGATGGAATTTCTTTTTTCATTTTTTTTTGAGACAAAGTCTCCCTCTGTTGCCCAGACTGGAGTGCAGTGGCACAATCTTGGCTCACTGCAACCTCCGCCTCCCAGATCCAAGCGATTCTTCTGCCTCAGCCTCCCAAGTAGCTGAGAGTACAGGTGTGTGTCACCATGCCAGGCTAATATTTTTGTATTTTTAGCAGAGATGGGGTTTTACCGTATTGGCCAGACTGGTCTCAAACTCCTGCCCTTGTGATCTCCCGGCCTCGATCTCCCAAAGTGCTGAGATTACAGGCATAAGTCACCATGCCCGGCCCACATAGATGGAATTTCTGAACCTTCCATGGCCAAAAGGGAGCCCATTGCCCTGAAGGATAGTCCCAAGTCAGGCATCATTCACCACAAGTAGATCTAAGAGAACTCGGGCCTTAAGGGAACATCAGCAGTTGTCTGCCAATACTGCTTATGGCCTGCAGTGGCAGTAGCTACAGGATGAAGCTCCTTTACCTTGGGAAAGGGGAGGAAAATGTAAAAAAAAAAGTCTTGTGGTTTCAGTGTTATTAGCACAGCTGCAGAAATATAGAACGTTAGGTGGATTTTAGTCTCTGACTCTGGGAAAGCACCCCTGGAAGCAACTGAAACCTGGAAAATCTTATCACCCTCAAGGAAAGAATGCAGGCCTATTTGGCTTTGCTACTTGCTGATTATAGAACCCTAGGGTCTTGAGTAAACATAGGCAGTAGTGAGGGTGTGGTTGCAGCAAATCTAAGGCAAGACAAAGTGTCTTGCTGGTTTCAGGTCTAACCCAATGCAGTTATAGTGACGGAGGCAACAGGAGTGTTTGTATCCCTCAATCACCAGATTATCACCAGATTCAGGTGACTCAGAACACAGAGAGAGACTCTGTTAGGGAAAAATGTAAGGGAGCAGGAAAAAAAAAAAAGCAAAAAAAAACCTCTGCCTGGTAATTCAGAGAATTTTCTTGTATCTTGTCCAAAGTAATATCTCTATGAGACTGCAAGAATCACATTTTTACTGGACTTGGGGGGCTCCCTGAGGCAGATACAGCTTAGATTGCAACATCCAATGAATTTTAAGCATTCCCAAGAAAGATGGGTACAAACAAACCCAGACAGTGAAGACTACAATAAATACTGAACTCTTTGATGCCCAGACACCCAAGAACATCTACTAGCATCAATGCCAAGCTGGAAAATATGACATCATTAAGTTAACTAAATCAGCCACAGCGGACTATTCTTGAAGAAACACAGATATGTGACATTTCAGACAGATGGTCCAAGATGGTTGTGTTGAGGAAACTCAAAGAAATTCAAGGTAACATACAGAAGGAATTAAGAATTATATCAGGGGAATTTAAGAAAGATGTTGTAATAATATAAAATAATCAAGCAGAAATTTCTATAGCTGAAAAATGCAACTGGCATACAGGAGAATGTGTGAGAATCCTTTATTAGAAGAATTGATCAAGCAGAAAAAAAATTAGCATGGTTGAAGGCAGTCTAATTGAAAATACACAGAAAAGACAAAAAAGAAAAGAATAAAAAAAAACATGACTACACGATCTGGAAAATAGACTTGAAACAAATCTAAGCATTATTAGCTTTAAAGAAGGGGTATAGAAAGAGTTAGAGACAGTTAATTCAAACAGATAATTACAGAGAACTCCTTAAACTTAGAGATAGATATCAATATCCAATTTCATGAAGATTATAGAACACCAAGAAGATTTAACCCAATAAAAGACTACCTCAAGGTATTTAAAAATCAAACACCCAAATGGCAAAGATTAAAAAAAAAGTTCCTAAAAGCAGCCAGAGAAAAGAAACAAATAACATAAAATGGAGCTCTAAAACACCCAGCAGCAGACTTTTCAGTGGAAAACATAGGCCAAGAGAGAGTGGCATAACATATTTAAATTGCTAAAGGAAAGAAAAAATAACCTAAAATAGTATATCCAGTGAAAATATCCTTCAAACGTGAAGAAGAAATAAAGACTTTCCTAGACAAACAAAATCTGAGGGATTTCATCAACACCAGTCCTGTTCTATACAAATGCCAAAGGCAACACTTCAATCCAGAAGAAAAGGACATTAATGAGGAATAAACAATCACCTGAAGATAGAAAACTCACAGGTAATAGTAAGCATACAGAAAAACACAGAATATTATAACACTGTAACTGGGGTGTGTAAACCACTTTTATGCAACTTAATTATAACCAATCAAAAGTAATAACTACAATTGTTAAAGACATAGACAATGTAATAAAATATAAATAGAATGAATAAATTATTAAAAATTATGAGGATTAAGACACAGTTTTTATTATTTTTCTTTTGTTTGTTTATGCATATAGTGTTTTTATTGGGCTAAAATAATGAGTTATAAGGTAGTATTTGCAAGTCTCATGGTAACCTCAAACTTCAAAACAAAGAATAAACAAAAAAGCAAAAGCAAGAAACTAAATTATATTAGCAGAGAAAAACACCTCCATTACCATAAGTCAGAAAGGAATGAAAGAAGAAAGAGAATATCACAAAACAACCAGAAAACAAATACTTAAATGGCAGAAGTAAGTCCTTACTTATAAATAATAAAATTGAATGTGAATGAACTAAGCTCTCCTATCCAAAGACATAGACTGGCTGAATGAATGAATAAACAAGATCCATTGATCTGTTGCCTACAGGAAACCCACTTGATCTATAAAGGCATACATAAAGTGAAAATGAAGAGATTGAAAAAGATATTCCATGCCAATGGAAACTAAAAATAAGGAGTAGTTATAATTGTATCGGAAAAGGAGATTTCATGACAAAAGTATAAGAAGAAACAAAAATATCACTATAAAATGATAAAGGAGTCAATTCAATAAAAAGACATAACAATTTTAAATATACATGCACTAAACACTAAAATACCAACATATATAAACAAATATTATTAAAGCTAAAGAGAAACATAGGCCCCAATACAATAATGGCTGGAAACATCAACACCACGGTTTTAAGATAAGACAGCTTCCAGGCAGAAAAGAAAGAAAGAAATATCAGAGTTAAACTGTGCTACATACCAAATGGATTGAACCAGGAAGAAATTTAAAACATGAACAGACCAATAACAAGTAATGAGATTGAAGCCATAATAAAAAAAAGTCTCCCAGTAAAGAAAAGTCCAGTAGCCATGGCTTCGCTGCTGAATTCTACCAACATTTATAGAGTAACTAACATCAATCTTACTCAAACTCTTCCAAATAATAGATTAAGAGAAACTACTTCAAATCTCCTCATTCTATAAGGCCAGTATTTTCCTGACCCCAAAATGAGACAGATATATTTTTTTAAAAAAAGAAAACTACAGGTAAATATCTCTAATGAATATTGATACAAAAAGCCTCAATAAAATATTAGCAAACCAAATTCAACAATATATTAGAAAGTCATTCATCATGACCAAGTAGGATTTATCCCTGAAATGGAAGCATGGTTCTACATATGGAAATCAGGATAAAACAATTAGGATATAACAAATATCCTGTATCAAATATCCTATATTCTAATTAGCATATAGCAAATGAATCAATCAATGTGATACACCGTAGAAGCAGAATAAAGAATAAAACCATATGATTATTTAAATTGATGCTGAAAAGCATTTGATAAAATTCAACATTTCTTCATGATAAAAACCCTCAAAAAACTGCATATGGAAGATACATACCTCAACATAATAACAGCCATCTATGACAGACCCATGACTAGTATTGTACCAAATGGGAAAAAACCGAATGCCTTTCTTCTAACATCTGGAAAACAACAAGAATGCCCACTGTCACCACTGTTATTCACCATCATATAAGAAGTGCTAGCTAGAGGAATCAAACAAGAGAAAGAAACAAAGAGTATCAACATTGGAACGGAAGAGACCAAATTATCCTTTTTGCAGATAATATAATCTTATATTTGGGTAAATCTAAAGATTACATCAGTAACTCTTAGAACTGATAAACAAATTCAATAAATCCACAGGATACAAAATCAACATATAAAAATCAATAGCATTTTTGTAAGCCAACACTGAACACTCTGAAAAAAATAAAGTGATCTCATTTACAATAGCCCCATGTAAAATTACCTAAGAATTAACAAAACAGGTGAAAGATCTCTATAATAAAAGCTATTTCACAGTGACAAAATAAATTCAATAGGACACCAAAAAATAGAAATTTATTCCATATTCATAGATTGTAAGAATCAATATTGTTAAAATGTCCATATTACCCAAAGCCATCTAAAGATTCCATACAATTCCTATTAATATACCAATGACATTCATCAGAAAAACAAAACAAACAATCCTAAACTGTATGTGAAACCAGAAAACACCCAAAATAAGCAAAAAGAACAAAACTGTGGGAATTACTTTACCTGACTTCAAATTATACTACAGAACTACAGTGTTATAAGCAAAACAGAATTGAACGGGCATAAAAACAAGAATGTAGACCACTGGAAAAGAATAGAGAACTCAGAATCAAATGCACACACCTACGGTGAATTCATTTTCAACAAAGGTGCCAAGAATTTACAGCAGAGAAAATAGTTTGTTCAATAAATGGTGCTGGGAATGCTGGATATCCATTTACATTCCCATGAACAGCAAATAATACAATCAATAAAGTGAGGGGACAACCCACAGAATGGAAGCAGATATTGACAAACTACCCATCTGACAAGGGATTAATAACAATAATATATCAGAAGCTCTAATCACTCTACAGGAAAGAAAAATCTATCAATTCAATTAAAAAATAGGCAAAAATTTCAATAGAAATTTTTGAAAGAAGACATACAAATGGCAAATGGGCGTATGGAAAGGTGCTCAACATCCTTTATCATCAGAGAAATGCACATCAAAACTACAATGAGATATTATCTCACCTTAGTTAAAATTACTTTTATTTTAAAGTCAGTCAATAACAAATGCTGGTGAGGATGAGGAGAAAAGGGAACATTCACACTGTTCATGGGAATGTAAATTAGGACAACCACTATGAACAACAGTTTGGAGTGTCCTCAAAAAACTATGAATAGAGCTACCATTATGACTCAACAATGTCACTGCTGAGTATATACCCCAAATAAAGGAAATCAGTATGTGAAAGGAATATCTACACTGCCATGTTTTTTGCAGTGCTATTCACAATAGCCAAGATTTTAAAGTAATCTAAATGTTCATCAACAGATGAATGAGTAAAGGAAAGGTTTTACATATACACAATGGACTACAATTCAGCCATTAAAACAAAATGAGACCTTGTCATTTGCAACAACCTGGATGTAACTAGATCATTATGCTAAGTGAAATAATCCAGGCACAGAAGGTAAACTATCTCATATTCTCACTTATTTGTGGGATCTGAAAATGAAAACAATTGAACTTATGGACATGGAGAGTAGAAGTTTGGTTACTCGAGGCTGGAACAGTTAGTGGGTGGTTGGGGTGAGCTGGGAATGACTAATGGATACAAAAACATAGTTAGAAAGAATGAATAACATCTACTATTTGGTAGCACAATAAGGTGACTATAATCAATAATAACTGTTTTATATTTTAAAATAAGTAAAGGATTGTGACTGAATTGTTTGTAACATGAAGAATAGATGCTTGAGTAGAGGAATATACCTCCATTCTCTATGATGTGATTATTTCACATCGCATGCCTGTGTCAAAACATGTAATGAACCTCATAAATATACACATCCACAATTTATCCACAAAAATAAATAAATACATTTTATTTTAAACTACCTACTGTGTAGTTGACTTATTACATGGGTGATGAAATAATATGCACACCATATCCCTCTGACACACAATTTACCTATATAACAAACCTGCACATGTTACTTAAAACAAATAGTTAACAAAATAAATCAATAGATAAATTAAAAGTATTATTGTTTAAAGAACAAAACATTGCTCTTTGTTAGACAATTACATTATATTCACAAATTAATTGCTTTTGGTTTCAGGTTTCCCTTGTACTATACTCACAATAACTAATCTATGCCCTATCCCTTCCAGGCTAATTCTATTTATCTATCTGTCTATCTATCTATGTATCTATGTATCTATGTATGTATCTCTCTCTCTCTCTCTCTCTCTCTCTCTCTCTCTGTGTATATCTATGTTAGTATATTTATGAGTAATATGTCTTCCTATCTAATAATTTGGTATTTTTTTTATTTTTACAAGTCTTCTTTTATGACCTTTTATAGTGTTTTGAAGTTGCATTTAGATTGACCTTGTACGTTTCTTATTTAATCACTAATTATTATATCATTTTATTGTTTTATAATTTCTTTTTAAATTCATTATTTTGTAAATAACAAAAACTTTTTTTGGAGCACCCTAAAATACAAAACATAACACAAGAAAAACAAATAAAAGTTATTGAAATACAAGTGTAGCAAATACAAAAAAAAAAAAAAATACACCCAGCGCATTATAGCAAATTGCTAAAGCAAAAGTCAAAGAAAAAACACTGTGAAATAATTTTCAGAAAAAAAAAAGCCATCAAAATATTAGTCGTAAGTTATAAAGTTGATTTGTCAATTATGACATTTAAAAACACAATAAAATAAAAATGCAAAGTGGTAAAGAATTGACAAACTAGAGTTCTATAGTATGCAAAATATTGTTCAAATTTAAAATTTACATAGAGACTAGCGGACAAATAACAAATTATTACTCATTATTAGGTTTTCATTAAGTAAAATACTAATGTTTTTTCTCTAGAACATAAATCTCAAACAGAAGCTTAGAGAGGCAGGGAGAAATGACATGCAACAAAAAATTAAAATCGGTAGAAATATTTAGCCTGATAATAATAAAATGTTAATACATAGTGGCTATATATGTGTGTGGATTAAAAGCTCAACAGAGCCTTGGAGTCCTCTAATTTAAAATGTCAGACATGTAGGCACTCGGCCTAGCACATACCACATTACACATCTGATGAAAAACAGGTGTCCAGAATAAACTACATTGCTCAAATTGTCTAGGAACAGTGAATAACTTTTACCATTTATATCAAGTTTTATGTAGTTATACGGAATACAAACACAGAAGATCAATATAGATATTAGTTCTTAAAAAGAATAACAAGAACAATACTCTTATAGCTAGAATGATGAAAAAATAGAAAGTGTGATAAAACAAAGAATAAATATTACTTAAAAAGGGGACATTACTAAAATACATATATATATATGAAAGATTAGATTAGCAAGGATTAGCATAATTATGCCATAAAATTAAAGACATGAATGAAATAGACTAACTTCTTATAAAAATAACATAAAGGAAAACAAATTGTGATTAGTTGCATAATTTTAAAGACATTAAATTAGTAATGAAAAACTCTTCTAAAAGTAACCTGAAGCCAAGATTGCTTTAATAGGTAAATGTACTAACATTTAAAGAGAAAATAATGGCAATCTTATCATAGGATGATCTCATGAATGTAAATGCAAACTCATCATTAGAATCTTATGAAAATAAAGTGAACAATATAGAAAAAGGGTAATATATTAAAGTTAATTTTGGTTTATTTCAAAAATAAAAAAGTTGATTTAACAATTGAAAATCACTCTACATATTTTAACACGTCAGAACAAATAGAAAAACAATGTAATAAATTCAACAGATGCAGCAAAAATTTGATAAATTGTTGTATTCTTTTTAAATAAAAACTGATTTGGATTTGAAAAAAATTCTCAACTTAGTAAGAGATATCTATAATTATCCTACAGCAAACATCACACTTAATAGTGAAATGATTTTCCACTGACATCTAGAATGTCATAAAGATGCTCATTACTATCACTTTTATCTAATATTGTCCTGGAGGACCAAGCCATTATGATAAGCCAAGAATAAAGACATGAAAATTAATTAAATTATTAAAGTATTATCTAACTATGGCATGCTTTTTTACATAGAAAATCCAAAAGTATATTCAGATAAATTATTTGAATTATGAGGTGAAGTTAATACACCTGCTGATATATATATGTAAATATATATACTTATTTATGAATATACTAACAGATAGATAGACAGAGAGATAGATCGATGATAGATATAATTAATCTGGAAGGGAAAGTACAGAGATCTAGTTATATGAGTATAGTAGAAGGGAAACCTGAAACCAAAAACAAAGTTTCATGAAAACCGTTACAATGGTCTCTTTGGTTCATTGCTATATTTTCTGTGTGTAGCACAGAGTAGGCACTCCAATAAATCTTCCTTGAATGAATGCTTAACTATTAAACAACCTAACAACAAGTTTTAATATGTTTCCTCATAAGCACTGCATTGGTAGCAGAGCCTAAAATGATTATGAATAGGGAGTAATGACTCCAGAAACAAAGATTATAGCTCAATAAAGACAGAGCCAGAATGGTCGTTTTAGAATAAAATTATGTCAACTTGTATCTCTTAAGATTGATATTTAAATGTAAGAAAAAATAATGCATTTTCCCATTCTGATTCTCTATTGAGGACACTAACCAATATTGTTTCTTTATCATCATAATAAATTTACCATTTTGGACTGTATGCATTCAGGTACATTAGAGAAGAATGAAATATAAAAGATCCATCTGAAACTTTCAGTTCAGTGACTACATTGACCAATCTAGATTGGCAATTTGATATTGTTTACAGGCTCTTTGTTTTGATAGAAAATAAAGAATAATAATAAAAAGGTTCACATGTTTTTGAATAAAGAATAATTTTTATATCTTGTATATAATGTATAGTTTGTGATCAAAGTTGAAGGTTAAATTATTAGATAATTGAAATGTGTTGCATTTGACTAATACCTTTAATCATAAAAAAAAATATGTATGATCCTTGTAGTATGATCTCCAATACCAGAGTGAGATTTCGTTAAGAAACTAAAAGTCAACATTTCCTTAAGGAACACAGACTAAAATTTGGAAGAAATAACAGTATAAAAATGTTGTTTGTGAATAATTTTTTATCTAAGAAAATGTCTTTATTTTTAATATTTAAAAAATTGAAACTTAAAAACTATTATGAAAAATTCTACTTATCCCCTCCTTTAATTATTATTTGACTTCAGGAGATGCTATCAATTTACTATCTCCTTTAATATGTAATCCAAAATAAATTTCATGTGCCACATGTGGTTCTATTTCATGTGAGATCTTGTAAAATTTATTGTTATTAAAATAAAATGCAGGTTTCTACTTAAAGAGCCAAGGAAAACATGCACTACACTTAGTACTAGAAATGATCCCCATTGCCTAATTTTATTACCAGAGGCTTGGGAAAATGTTGTACTTATTTACTGTTTGCATCAAGAGACTATATTTTAAATTCCTGAATTTAAATAGCCTTATGAAATTATACCTTTGCTACTACTGCTAGAAACAAGGTTATTTTCTTTAGGCCAAATTTAGAAACTTCTCATGGCAAGATATGAACTAGAAAACAAAAAGAGAAAGGCTAGGAAACAGACTTTGATTAGAAAATTTGGCAGGTTTTTCAGCTTGGATGTGAGCCAAGAGGCCAGCAGCTGTATTCATCCTTGGCTGAGCAAGCCATAGTTTTGGAGCACGCAAGCTGAGAATTGTAGTTTGTACAACACGGAGAGCAAGGCAGAATCACAGTTAATTAGAATTCCTGTAGGCTTTATCAGTAGGTCTGCAAAATATAGTAATTAAGCTATGACTGTGAAAACATGTCACTTTGATGTTTTGGAGATTATGCGAAGTACCTTACAATTATCCATTTCAAAAACAATCACAAAATGTTTTTAAAATGATATACAGAATATATCTTTGACTACTATGATTTCTGTAATTACTGTAATCAAAGCCAAGACTAACTTGATTTCTCAATAAAGAATATGATGGGTTCATTTACTGATTTATTTTTGTACAGATGTGTTTTTTTTTTTTTTTTGACCAGAAAGGATCAGATGAAATGAAATATATTGATATATTAATTTTTTGAAATATCAAGATCTATCTGTCCATGTTACAGGTAAGGGTAATTGTCATCTTGGAAATAAATTCATGTTTAATATACCTGAAAATCAGGGTCTTTGTTTAAAATAGAATTTAGCAAATCAATACTTTAATGATTTCCTTTTAAAGTCTGATTATAAATTAAATTGAAAAAAGAAAAGGAAAAGAGCCAAGGAGACTCTTCCAAAATATCTCTCTACTTTTAAGTGTTTTTGTGTGCCTGATTTGATCAACTTTATATGAGAGAAATGATAGAGCTGACATTTTGTTCTTAATTTATGTCTTTTCGGGGCAGGAGACGACGGTGATGTGGCGAGGGCAGAATAATCCTGCTTTTATTTATTTTAGAAATACCTTTTATATGTTAGATTTAACTAGCTATCATAGATTTAATTTTATTAAAAATAAGTGTTGAATAGATTCATACTTGTGTGTGTATATGTGTGCACATCTGTGTATGTCGTTTATACATAAAACATGGCAAATAGCAGTTAATGACCCATTTCATGAAACAAGAAAAAATAAAATTACAAAACTTTTGGTTAGGCTGAAGTAAAAATTTTATATTTATTGGTCCTAATGTATGAAAAGAGTAATTCCTTTGAAATGCAAGTTAAAAATATAAAACTTCAAGTATATTATCACTTTGGAAAGTACCATAAGAGATAAGAATGCTAACTCAAGGTAATTCTTACAAATGAAAACAGAAAGGTAAATTTCATCTGAATTAGTAAATATTATATATCATATTATATATGTGGTGTATTAGTGTAGTCCTTGTTTACATGCATAACAAGACTCTTGATTCATATATTAATATATGTTTTATAAATGAATGTGCATTTAAGATTTTTTTAGAATCACAAATAGTTCAAATATAAATTCAGAAAATTAAGATTAAAATAATTTTTCCAAATTGCCTTTCATCATCTATCAAAATAATCGAAGCAAAATAAAGCAAGTCTGAATTGCTTTTGAATTTTCTGTAATTTTAACACTTTATTTTAAAGCAACTTTTATTGCTTTAATAGGATTACAAAAATAAGATGGTCTCTTTTGACAGTAACTGAGAAATACATGGATGTAAAAGTAATGAAAGTTATTTCCTATAAGCTTTCCACCAAATCTGTTTCTTCCCTTCTCTTTCACCTCCTCATCTACCATGTGCACTTAACAGAAGTAAGATTATTCATATACACAATTATGACCTATATTTGTAAATGATTCATGTGTGCTTGAAAATCATACATATTCCCTATATTTTTATATAGAATCATTTCTGTATATTTAAACATGATAGATTGAGCTTATTCTGCTAAAGACATCTACTTTCTTAGTAATATTCCTCTCTAATAGTTGTGTTTAAAAGGATTGTGTTAAAATTTCTTACTATAAAGATGTAAGATTATTCTCTTCACTTTTGCTTGGAATTTTAAAGGCACAGAAGTTTCTGATTGTTCATTTTCTTAGTAGATTTTTCTTTTATCATAAAGTAATGCCTCAATTTTCTTCCTGTTGTTGATTTTCATCTTCCTTACATTTTGTCTATTAATATTGCCATAACAACTTTCCTTTGTTTGTATTTATATACCTTTTCTACCTTTCTATTACACTACTGCATTTCAAGTGTGTTTATTTTAAATATACTATATTTGAGTTTTAAAACATAATCCAAGTCTCTGTATTTTGATGTGAATCTATTCTGTTTATATTTATTACATTTACATAATACTGTTTTCCCATTTTCTTAAATGTTTTTGCTTTATTCCTCAACTTCTTTCTTACTACCCTCTTCCTACAATTTTTTAAAAATTTGGATATAAATTCTATTAAGTGGTGATTCTTAATATATAGCAGGTATACATAATAAACTCCTTGCTCTTTTTCTTAAAAGTCTCCATTTCATCAGTATTTTAACATCCTCTAGACCTTTATAAGAAATTTGGGAACATTTTAACTTTCTATTTCTTCTCTTGTCTCTCACTCTTCATATTCTTTTACCCCCCACTTTGTTTTTTTCTTTAGCAAAACAATGTATACACACATATACATACACACACACATATATATGCATGCCTATGTGTGTGCTTTTGTATGTATATTTGTAACTACATTTGTAATTATAATTGCTAAAGTTTACAAAATTGTTTTAGAATATACTTTGGTTGCTATAGCCTTTTTGGCTATCCTTTCCTTCAAGTTTATTTCTTCTTACGAAAATCCATTATCTAATGATGTTTCACTAACCTGTGAAAATGCACTTAGTTCACCTTCACTGTTAAATGATTATTTTATCTCAATATAAATAAAAAATAATTTTAAAGAGAGAAATATAGAAAGATAAAAAGTAATAGTTTTCCAGATTGAATTATTGACCAAGTCTTGCTCATTTGACAATAAATGTCAAACGAACCCATTTAAATCATATAATTTATGAGTTTTTGCTAATGTGTACATTCATGTAATCAGCAACACCCCTCAAAATACAGAACATTTCAATCACTTCAGAGTTTCTGCTTGTTCTTTTTAGTCAATTCCCCCTCAAACACAGGAAACCACTATTCTGATTTCTATCACCCTAAATGAGTTTACCTGTTCTAGAATTTGATATAAATGAAAGCATACAATGTAGGTTAGTTTATGTCCAGCTTTTTCTTTTGTTCAGCATGTCTGTGAGAGTCATCCATGTTGTTGCATATATTAGTAGATTTTTGTTGTTTTTTGAGTAGTATTTTCTTACATAAAAATATCACAATTTGTCTTTCCATTCCCTCACAGATGAGCACTTGGGATGTTTCAGATGTTTCCCCATTGTGAATGAAGCTTTTTAAAAATGCTTTACAAGTCTTTGGGTAAGCATGTGTTCTTATTTCTCTTGGGTACATTTGTAGAAGTGGTATTGCTGTGTAGGTGTATGTAGTAATTGCAAAATGAGAAATTGCAAAATGTTTCCTGGAAATGGTTCAACCATTTTACATTCTGAACAGTGATATGGGAGAGTTCAGATTCTCTGCCACAAGCATTTTGTATGTCATTCTGCTTTGTTTTTGTTTTTGTTCTTTAGGTATTCTGATATGTGGGTAGTAGAATTTTATTGTGAATTTAATTTTCATTTTCCTGATAACTAGAGATATTGAATACTTTATCCACACTTATTGGGGGTTCATGTATAAACCATGTCTTTTAAATTATTTTACCAATTTTTATTGAGTTGTCTTTTTTATTATTGAGTTTTAAGAATTTCTCTGTCATGCACAAATGCACAATATTTAAGCAGATATCTTATTTATTGCTTGCCTTTTTATTTTTTACCAGTTACATTTGATGATTATAATGTACATATTTCCCTTTATAGTTATTAGTTTTGGGTCATCTATAGAACTTTCAGCAACTTGTAGGGGCAAAATGTGCTTTTACATGTTCCTCTAGAAGATAAATGGTGAATAGGATTCCTCTTGAATTTTGAATTATTTTTATATACTAAAAAATGAGCATTAAGTTTATTTATCCCATGATTATTAATATATTTTATTACAATATTTTGGAAAGATTTTCCATTCCTTTATTGAATATCCAGAATATACAGAGATTTGGGCTGAGAAAAGCTAAAATTAAAAACAGAAAAAAAAGAGGCAGAGCAAGATGATAGAATAGAAAGCTCCACCAAACATTCCTCTCCCACAGTGACAGAAGGATAAGGACATTGATGAGCAATAAATTATCACCTGAAAGTACAAAATGTACTAGTAAAACTCAGTACACAGGAAAAAAACCAGAATATTATAACACAGTAACTGTGGTGTATAAACTATTATTATTCTAAGAGAAAGACTAAACAATAAAGCAAGCAAAAATAATAGCTACAACAACTTTTCAAGACAAAGCACAATAAAATATAAATAGAAAAAAAATTAAAAAATGGGTCAACAAAGTTAAGGTAATTTTTATTAGTTTTATTTTGCTTGTTTATTTGTTTATGGAAACAATGTTAAGTGGTTATCAGGTTAAAATAATGAGTTATAAGATCATATTTGCAAGCCGCATAGTAACCACAAACAAAAAATGAACATACCATGGATACACAAAAAGTCAAAAGCCAGAAACAAAAACATATCCTCCCAAAAAATCACATTTACTAAAGGAAGACAAGATGAAAAGAAAGAAGGAAGAGAAGACCATAAAACAACCAGGAAACAAATAACAACCTGGCAGGAGTAAGTCCTTACTTATCAGTAACATTTAATGTAAATGGACTAAACTCTTCAACCAAAAGACTGGCTGAGTGGATAAGAAAACAAGACACATTGATTTGCTTGTTTGTATTTTTATAAGAAACACACTTCTCCCATAAAGATACACATAGACTGAAAATAAGGGGATGAAAAAGAGATTTTATAATAATAAAAAAAAGAAGTTACTATATTTAGACAAAACAAAATTCAAGACAAAACCTATAAGAAGAGATAAAGAAGGTCATTATATAATAATAAAGGGGTTAATTTAGCAAGAGTATAAAATAATTTTAAAGACATGCACACATACAAACACACACATATATATGCACCCAACACTAAAGCACCCAGATATATAAAGCAAATATTAATAGAAATAGAGAGATAAGACCCAACACAATAATAGCTAGAGACTTAAGTAACCCCACTTTCAACATTGGGCAGATATTCCAAACAGAAAATCAACAGAGAAAAATCAGATTTAATCTTCACTGTAGACCAAATCGATTTAATGGATATTTAGAGAACATTTTATCAAAAAGCTACAAAATATACGTTTTTTTTTTTTTTTTTCTCAGCACATGGATCATTATCAAGAATACACCACATGTTAGGTCAGATGGTCAGATAACAAGTCTTAAAACATTCAAAAAAGGGGAGTGGTTTGCAAGATGGCTAAATAGGAACAGATCCATTCTCCAGCTCCCAACAAGATCAATGCAAAAGGTGAGTGATCACTGCATTTCCAACTGAGATACCCTGCTTATCTCATTGGGACTGATTAGAACATAGGTGCAGCCCACAGAGTGTGAGCAGAAGCAGGGTGGGGCATTGCCTCACCTGGGAAGTGCAAGGGGTCAGGGAACTCCCTCCCCTAGTCAAGGGAAGCCACGAGGGACTGTGCCCTAAGGAATGGTGTACTCTGGTCCAAATAGTATGCTTTTCCCATGGTCTTCACAACCTGCAGACCAGGAGATTCCCTCCAGGCCCCTGGGTTTCAAGCACAAAGCTTGGCAGCCATTTGGGCATACACTGAGCTAGCTGAAAGAGTTTTTTTTTTTTTTGTAATACTCCAATGGTGCCTGGAATGCCAGCGAGACAGAAGCATTCACTCCCCTGGAAAGGAGGCTGAAGCCAGGAAGCCAATTGGTCTAGCTCAGCAGACCCCACCTTCATGGAGCCCAGCAAGTTATGATCCACTGCCTTCAAATTCTCGCTGCCAGCAGAGCAGTTTGAAGTCAACCTGGGATGCTACTGCTTGGTGGGGGAAGGGATGTTTGCAATTACTGAGGCTTGAGTAAGTGGTTTTCCCCTAACAGAGTAGATAAAGCCACCAGGAAGTTCAGACTGGGCAGAGCCCACCAGAGCTGTACAAAGCCACTGTAGCCAGACTGCCTCTTTAGATTCCTCCTCTCTGGGCAGGGCATCTTTGAGAAAAAGGCAGCAGACCCAGTCAGGTGCTTATAGATAAAACTCCCATCTCCCTGGGACAGAGCACCTGGGGTGAGGGGCAGCTGTGGGTGCAGCTTCAGCAGACATAAATGTTTCTGCCTGTCAACTCTGAATAGACCACCAGATTTCCCAGCACAGGGCTAAGGGACTCTGCTAAGGGACAGACTGCTTCCTCAAGTGGGTCCCTGACCCCTGTGCCTTCTGACTGGGAAAGAACTCCCAGCAGGGGTTGACAGACACCTCATACAGGAGAGCTCTCCCTGGTGTATGGTGGGTCCCTTTCTGGTACAAAGTTTCCAGAGGAAAGAACAGGCAGCAATCTTAGCTTTTCTGAAGCCTACGCTGGTGATACACAAGCAAACAATGTCTGGAGTAGACCTCCAGCAAACTCCAGCAGACCTGCAGCAGAGGGGCCTGTTAGAAGGAAAGCTAACAAACAGAAAGGAATAGCATCAACATCAACAAAAAGGACATCCAGGCTTCTCAGTGCAGAGTATACGCGACTGGGCGCCCTTTGAGTCAGCTCGGCTGCTCCCACCACCGCAAGGAGAACAGCAATTGGAAGCGCTGAGGACCGAGAGTTTCACAGTAAGCACAGCTGAACCCAGGAAGACCAAGCTCTGTGGGGAAGGGGCGTCC